>ML398920.1:17012-86472 GCA_005239525.1 Nicotiana knightiana | reverse complement strand
TGTGAGGATGACTGAGTGAGGCCGAGATCCGAGTATGTGAGGATAGTTATGGATCGGGCTGCACGCCGCATCAATATATATTATGTATGGATCAGGCTGCACGCCGCAACAATATATGTTATATATGGATCGGGCTGCACGTCGCAGCAAATATAGCGCTTGGGCTGTAGGAGCCCCTCCGGAGTCTGTACACCCCTAGTGGGTGCAGTCGACTATTATATGGATCGGGTTGTNTCATGACAGTTGACTCCAGGTTTTGGGGTAGTGTATAAATTGTTTATCTCATTTTTCTGTTTTACATCTGCTAGTTTTGGGAAATCATGAAATATTATGATAGTCTGTAATGGTTGGCTAGCCTAGTTCCATGATAGGCGCCATCACGGCCAGCTTAGGATTTGGGGTCGTGACACATAAGTGGTATGCGGACCGCAGATCTGTCGTAGACCGATCCAGAGCAGCCCAATTTTTGGGCATCATTTTTGCTTTCCATTTTGCGAACCGCATATTGGTTCTGCGGTCCATTCTGCGACCGCAAACCTGAGTTCGGAGAATCCACTTTTCAATTTGTATAACCCGACCCCATTTTGATAAATAGCCTTTGGGGCTTATTTTGGAATGATTGTTTGGTGATTTTAGAGAGAGGTAAGAGCATTTAGAGAAAGAAGGTGGAAATCTAGCATTCTAATCACATATTTTTGCACCAATCTTCAAGAATCAAGGAAGTCAATCACTAGATTATCATCTATCTGGGTCAGTCTTACTCCTAAGTTTTCATGCAAGAGGTTATGAGTTCAAGTATATTGTGGAGTTGGAAATAGGCCATGCATGTGACAATACGTGGTAGTATGTGGGGTTAAGGAATCATTTTGGGTAGTTTCTTGTTGAAATTGGTTGAGGGAGGAAGGGATTATCATTGTAGAGCTTTATAGTCTATTTTGCGCATTAGGTGTTTGAAAAAATTCCTTAGAGAGGTTGCTAGGAGTGTGGGACGTTGTAGTAATCTAAGAAAAGCTCAATCAAGGTATGTTTTCTAAACTTCTCTTTAAGAATCAGATTCCATGTTGTCCCCGTAAGTTTCAAGTGTGGTTGGCCCAAGTTCCTAGTTCCCATGTTCCGAGATTCCTTATAAATTTTACTATTCCTAATAATCTTGTGTTGAAATATATGTACTAGAAATGTGTACCGAATGCTCGTATCGTATTGTGCTCTCCTTCGGGAATGTATTCAAATGTGACCAATGCGTCGGAATATTATGATTTCAATCATATTTTTATTGCAAGTTATTATGCCAAGTTGTGGAAGAAAACTCAATGGGCTAAGACTCTTATTGTCCTATATATATATCAAATCTCGATTTCCAAGTGTCCTTATTGTTGATAAACTATGACAAATTTCGGAAGTGGAAGAAACAAGAGTCAGGTATAAAATGTGGCCATTGTTGTTGTAACTAGAGCACTTGAATTGAATTTGTGTTTCAATCGCAAATCACCATGCTCTCCTTTATATTTAATTCTAATGTGACTCGAGTTCTTACCTACTCACGACCTGGAATTGTGCATTGCCCTTTTGGGAAAAAGTATTTCAAAAATAAATGGTGTATTACTCGTTTATGATTTTAACGTGTGTTTCTATTGCTGGTCAGTTTGCTCCATTCTTTGGGAAGAAATCTATTATGTTTAAAGTTTCCATTTACTAATGAATTTGAAGTTATGGTTCCGGAATATTCTATATGTTGATGTTGAGATGATGATCCTTGAAAGTAAAGAATAGAAGGTGTGGAATATGAGTTACAACTATCGTGCTTTGAATGGGAAATCATTTGAATGTGGTTGAAAGTATTAATAAAATTATATATGGTGTGAAAGGTTATGAGGTGAATGTATTTGTATTTCTGTTTCCTTTGTATGCAAGGAAAACAACATTTTTGGGAGTATCATTAGCAAACCGAGGAAGGGTGGGTCGTAAGTCCAACACCCGAAACTACACGTGCTAATGTAGGAGTGGATTGTGATTATTCCCCTTATTTGGGATGAGATTGAAATATTGATGTGATTGTGATTATTCCCATTAATTGATATGAGAATGTTGATAGCCTTGGATTTAATGTCGGCATATGTGGGGAGACGACCTAGCCGGTCAGGTGGTGATCGGACGCCATGTTGCACGCATGATGGTTCCTACTCTTGGTAACACTTTTTTTCGCATCACATGTCAATCCACATTATTCGTGGGCAGATGGCCTATCCGATCGTGCGTGATTGGACTCCGTGCTAAAAACACGGTGATATATCGGTGCTAAAGATCTCCCAACCAAAAATAATATTATTTTTTTTGTATTTTGAAATTTTTTATGTTTTTACTTGGCATTTGGATTTCATTGATTGTTACTTGCTTCTTCCATGGTTTTCCCCTTTGTTATATTGGCATTCCATTTCGAAAGAGGACATTTAGCTGTACATACTAGTATTATTCCATATGTACTAACGTACCTTTTGCAGGGGGCGTTGCATCTTGAATGGATGCAGGTGGTTCGTCAACGGGTGGTTTTGATCCTCGTTAGCAGTTACACTCTCTACTCAGTGGGTCTTGGTGAGCCTTACTCTGTTTCGGGCCTTACGTCACTTGACAGTGTTTTTTTGTGTTTTGAGGCACAGCCGGTGCCTTGTCGCCGACACTTCCATACTACTCTTCTGTTGTACTTAGAGGCTCCGTAGACAGGTTGTGGGTGGTGTTTGATGTTGGGAATTAAACGAGTAAGTGTTGGTATTTGGCAAGCATGTTTTTCATAATATCTATAAACTTTTTAAATTTTGGAAATCATAAATGAATATCCTTTGAGTAATGGAAAAAGAATGTGGAACACTTGACTCTTCTCATGCCTATCACTTGTAGTGAATCTTATATTGTTAATGGGCAAGGTTGGGTAGAAGGATCTAGCAGGCTTGCTTAATCGGGATATCTCGGTTGAGCGCCGGTCGCGCTCCTCGAGGTCGGGGCGTGACATACGTTTCCTAGACCTCATGAGTCATGAGTAAGCTTAGTAGAGTCTGGAGGATCAGTACGGAGACGTCTGTACTTTTCTTCTAGAGGATATATGGCTTTAGGAAATTTCACCTATTTCTCACTCTGTCGTGCGACTTTATTTGATCGCCAAAGTTTGAACTATTCTCTTCTTGTTCTCTCACAGATGGTGAGGACACGTACGTAATCCATGGTTGGTCAACAACCAGAGCCCCAGGTTGCTGCCACTACCATGGGTAGAGGTCAGGGCCGAGGCAGAGCCAGAGGTTGAGGCAGAGCTCAACTTAGACCACGTGCAGCAACACCAATTATGGAGCCTCAGATCGGGAAAGAGTAGGAGATCCCTGTTCAGATCGTGCCAGTTGGATCAGCTCAAGTCCCATAGGGGTTTATTGCTACCCTAATACTTGAAGATGCTCTAGTCCGTCTAATGGGCCTTAGGGAGAATGTGACTGAGGCCGGTGTGATTCCTATGGCACCAGTCCTCTCTCAGCTGGGGAAGAGCCTAGACTTCTGCTACTCACACACCAGAGTAGATAGCTCACAAATATCAGACTCCGGCAGTTCCAGTAGTCGAGAGTAGTTCAGCCTGTCGTCACTACACAGCCTAGGGAGGGACCTGTTATGTCGTTCGAGGGGATGAAGAGGTTGGATAAGTTCACCAAGATATTTCCTATTCGATTTGGTGGTACACCTTTAGAGGACCCACATAATTTCATAGACCATTGCCATGAGGTATTGCGCAACATGGGCATAGTAGAGTCCAATGGAGTAGACTTTGCAGTATTTCAGATGTATGACTCTACCATGACTTGTGGTAGCAGGAATATGTTCTAGCCAGACCACCAGGTTCACCACCACTCACTTGTGATCTGTTCTCACAACTATTCATGGGGAAGTTTATCCCTTGTACTCTAAGAGAGGGCTACCATAGCCAGTTTGAGCGCCTCCAGCAGGGTGGCTGACTGTTACCTAGTACGAGACCAGATTTGTGGATTTATCTCGCCATGCAGTTGTCTTGCTTACTACAAAAGCGAAAGGGTGATATTGATGGCCTTACTTATGGTATCCGATTCCAAAAGAACAAAGAGACTCAGGATGATATTCTTTTAATTGGGTTGTAGAGATTTCCAGGCAGATCGAGAGGATTCGTGGTCAGGGTAAAGAGATGGTATCTAAGAAGAAGGCCTCATCATTTTTGTGGTTTTAGCGGTGCCTCATCCGTAGGTAGGGGCTTTCATTTGGTAGAGGCCATCCCAGTAGGACAATTCAGTCAGCCTTTCAGGTATCTCATGGTGCTTCAGGTAGTTGTGGTTCTTGTGGGTCCTATCCTGAGCAGTTAGCCTACAACGCACCTTTAGCTCCAATCAGTGAACCACTGAGTCAGAGTTATCGGCGTGGTTATTCAGGTTGTCAAGGTCAACAGTCATAGTAGCCGAGGACTTGTTATACTTGTGGATACCTTAGGAATTTTGCGAGGTTTTTCCCCATGTCACAGAGCAACATTTCATATCAGGGTACTCGTTCCATGATTCCGGCATTAGTTTCTCCATCGCTCGCTCAGCTAACTAGAGACAGGGGTCAAGTAGCCTGAGGTGGTTGTCAGGCCATTAGAGGCGGAGGCCAGCTAGGGAGAGGCTACCCGAGAGGTGGAGGTTAGAGTGGTGGGGCTCAACCCCATTTTTATGCATTTCAACTAGATTTGAGGTAGAGCCATCTGATACGGTTATCACAGGTATTGTTTTGGTTTGCTATAGAGATGCCTCGGTTTGATTTGATCCGGGTTCCACTTTATTCATATATATCATCCTATTTTGCTTCATATTTGGATATGTCTCATCATTCTTTGAGTGCTCATGTTTATGTGTGTACGCTTGTTGGGGATTCAATTGTGGTAGACCGTGTTTATCGTGCTTGTTTGGTCACTATCGGGAGCTATGAGACTAGGGTAGACCTTCTGTTACTTGATATGGTGGATTTTGACGCGATCTTGGGCATGGATTGGTTGTCACCTTATCATGCTATTTTGGACATTCACGCCTAGACTGTGACATTAGCCATGCCGGGGTTGTCTCGATTGGGGAGGAGAGGGACTCCTAGCCATTCTACTAGTAGGGTCATTTCTTATGTTAAGGCTCGACATATGGTCGAGAAGGGGTGTGTGGTATATTTGGTCTATATCCGTGATTCTAGTACAAAGGTTCCTTCCATGGATTTGGTACCAGTTGTGCGTGTGTTTCCAGAGGTATTTCTTATAGATTTACCTTCCATAACATATGGCCTCAGTTGAGTTGAAAGAATTGAAGGAGCGGTTTCAGGATTTGCTTGACAAGGGATTCATTAGACCAAGTGTCTCACCCTGGGATGCATTGGTGTTGTTTGTAAAGAAGAAAGACGACTCTATAAGGATGTGTATTGACTATAGGAAACTGAACAAAGTAACTATCAAGAACAAGTACCTATTGCCAAGGATTGATGACTTATTTGACCAACTTCAGGGTTCCTAGGTATTTTCGAAGATCGATTTAAGATCTGCTACCATTAGGTGAAGATTTGGGCATCAGATGTCCCTAAGACAACTTTTCGGACTCGAAATGGTCACTACGAGTTTTTGGTGATGTCATTTGGCTGGACTAATTCCCCAACAGTCTTTATAGATTTGATGAACCGGGTGTTCAAGACCTATTGGATTATTTTGTGATTGTCTTCATTGATGATATCTTGATTTACTCCCGCAGTAGATGGGAGCATGAGCAGCTTCTTCAAATTGTAATTTAGACTTTGAAGAATCGTCAGTTATATGCTAAGTTTTCAAAGTGTGAGTTTTGGTTGGACTCAGTTGCCTTTTTGGGCCATGTTGTATCTTCTGAGGGCATTAAGGGGGATCCTAAGAAGATTGAGACAATTCAGATTTGGCCTAGACCTGCTTCAACTACATAGATTCGGAGCTTCGTGAGTTTGGCGGGTTATTATCGTTTGTTCATGGAGGGATTTTAATCTATCTCATCCCCATTGGCCAAGTGACCCAAAATGGTGCTCTTTTTAGGTGGTCCGATGAGCGTGAGATGAGCTTTCAGAACCTCAAGACTATATTTACTACAACCCTAGTGTTGGCGTTACCTACGGGCTCGAGATCTTAACCCGTGTATTGTGATGCGTATTGGGCTTGGTACGATGTTGATGCAGGACGGTAGAGGGATTTCCTATGTGTATCAGGAATTGAAGGTTCATGAGAAAAATTACCATGTGCATGACTTAGAGTTAGCAGTGTTCACGCGCTTAATATTAGGTGGCATTATCTATAAGGCATTCCATTGAGGTTTATACCGACCATTGGAGTCTCCAGCACCTGTTCAAGCAGAAAGACCTTAATTTGCGGCAACAGAGATGGTTAAAGTTGTTAAAATACTATGATATCACCATATTATATCATCCGGAAGGCCAATGTGGTGGCCAACGCTTTGAGTACGAAGGCTGAGAGCATGGACAATTTGGCATATTTACCGGTAGTGGAGAGGCCACTAAGATGTCCAGGCTTTGGCCAATCATTTTATGAGATTGGATGTTTCAGAGCCTAGTCAGGTTCTTTCTTGTGTTGTGGTACAAACATCATTGTTGGAGTGTATCAAGGCTCTCCAATTTGACGATCCTCACTTGTTGGTATTGAAGGATATGGTGCAGCAAGGTGGTGCCAAGGAGGTTGTGACTAATGAGTTGAGAGAGTTGATCCTTGAGGAGGCTCACAGTTCACGATATTCCATTCACCTAGGTGGCACAAAGATGTATCGTGGCTTGAAACAACACTATTGGTGGCAGAGAATGAAGAAAGATATTATTTCTTATGTCTCTCGGTGTTTGAATTGTTAACATGTGAAGTACGAGCATTAGGAACTCGGTGGATTTGACAGAGACTGGAGATACCGGAGTGGAAGTGGGAGCGCATTACTATGGATGTTGTGGTAGTCTTACCATGGACCTTGAGGAAATATTACATAGTCTAGGTCAATGTGAACTAGCTGACTAAGTCTGCACACTTCATTTCAGTGATGACTTCCTATTCTTCAGAGCGGTTGGCTCAGATTACATCCTGGAGATTATCCGCCTGCACGGCGTGCCCATTTCCATCATTTCTTACCAAGGCACGCAGTTCTCATCATATTTTGGAGGGCCGTGTAGTGTGAGTTGGGCACGCGGGTCGAGCTGAGTACATCATTTCATCCTTAGACGTACGGATAGTCCGAGTGCACTATTCAGATCTTGGAAGACATGTTACGTGCCTATGTTATGGATTTTGGAGGTTCACAAGACCAGTTTTTACCTCTAGTGGAGTTCACCTACAATGATAGCTTTTAGTAGAGCATCCAGATGGCTCCGTACGAAGCCTTATATGGGAGGCAATGTCGTTCACCGATTGTTTGGTTTGAGCCCGGTGAGGCTAGGTTGATGGGCACTGAATTGGTTTCGTGATGCTATGGAGAAGGTTAAGGTGATTCTAGAGCGAATTTGTATAGCTCAGTCCAGACGGAAGAGTTACACAGATCGAAAGGTTCTAGATGTGGCTTATATGGCGGGTGAGATGGTTCTTCTCCGAGTGTCACCTATGAAGGGAGTGATGTGGTTTGGGAAGAAGGAAAGGTTGAGCCAAATGTTTATTAGCATGTTTGAGATCTTGGAGAGAGTTGGGGAGATTTCTTATAGGCTTGCATTGCCTCCTAGCCTAGCAGAGGTATATATGATATTTCACATTTTCATGCTTCGGAAGTACCATGAGGACATATCACATGTTTTGGACTTTAGCACGATGCGGCTTGAGGAAAATCTGACCAATGAGGAAGAGCAAGTAGCTATTTAAGACCGGCAAGTTTGCAAGTTGAGAACTAAGAGTATTACTTCTGTGAAAGTGCAATGGAGAGGTCAGTCAATTGAGGAGGCTATATGGGAGTCTGAGTCCGATATGCAGAGTAGATAACCCCACCTTTTTACCAGTCAAGGTACTTTTTTATGTCCATTCGAGGACGAACGTTTCTTTTAGAGATGGAGAATGTGACGACCCGATAGATCATTATGAGTATTAGCCCTAATTTCTATATCTCGAGACCCCTCATAGCTTCATTTAATGTTTATTGATTTGTGTGTGTGGTCCGAGCCGCTTTTCAGAAAGCTTTTAGATGAAATTTTGAAGAAAATATAATTTTAGACTAAAATGAGGCTAGAGTTGACCACGATCAACATTATGGGTAAACGACCCCGGATCAGTGTTTTGACGATTCTAGTAGGTTCGTATGATATTTTTAAATTTGCACGCACGTTTAGTTTGGGTCTTGGGTGACACGAATGCGTTTCAGCGTATTATGTGTGAAATTGTCAAAATTCGATTTAAGTCAAAAAAATTTAAGTTTTGACGATCGATTCTTGTTAATTTTGATGAATTGAGGTAGTGATCAAGTTTGTATAATGTTATTACACTTGTGCATGTTCAGTTTGGAGCCGAGGGGCTCAAGTAAGTTTCAAGTGAGTATCAGATGAGTTTGGCTGGTTTTAGGATTGCTGGTGCATACTGATGGTGCTTCAGGTCTGCATATCTCGCTCACATTAGCGAGCGAGCGAGCTTTTACGGTCAAATGGTCGCCTTTTAAATAAGGGGATGGTGGGATGGTACTTCGCTTTTGCGAATATCTGATCGCATCTGCGGACATTGGGTGTTTGCATTTGCTACTTGGAGCTGGGGGTTGGCAGCTTCGCAAATGTGAAGCTTAGCTCGCATTTGCGATGAGGGGACTCTTTGCATTTGTGAGACTTTTGTCGCATTTGCGAAGTTTGGTGGTGTAATGCACTGATCATATTTGCGATCAGTGTCTCGCATTTGTACGCATCATATTTGCAAACAATTATTCGCAAATGCGATACCTGCAACTAGGTAAAAGAGGGAGAAAAACCGACTTAGCTCTGTTTACACCATTTCTCAACCCGAACACTCTAAAACCAATTTTTGAAGAACTTTTTTTCCCAAATTCATCGGTAAGCAACTCTAATTCATTTTCTATCAGTTCCCCATTACTTTTCACGAGTTTTTAACATCAAATCTATGAATTTTATTGTAGAAATTAGAGATTTTGGTTAGAATTTGGGGATTTTGTAAAATTTAGATTTAGATCTCAAATTAAGGTCGAATTTTGAAATGAATCACATAGCCAGGCTCGAGGCTGAATGGGTAATCAAATTTTGGTTCGAATCTCGAATTTCGACCAAGCGAGCTCGGGGTTGACTTTTGTTGACTTTTTCAAAATTTATCAAAATTGAACCTTCCTTCGTGGGTAGTTTCTAAAGCTTTTTTGAATTGTTTGATCGATAATTGGCTAGATTCGATTGGTTTGGAGGCTTGTTCAAAAGTCAAGATCGTGGTTGATTGATTGAATTGGTTGCAAAGTGAGGTAAGTGTCGTGTTTAACTTTGACTTGAAGGAATTAGGACTTGTTGGTCTATTTTCTATGTAAATTACGCGTGGAGACGACGTATATGCAAGGTGACGAGTATATATGCATCGTCATAGGTTAAAGCATGGGGGAGGAAATTGATTTATTGTACCATGTTGCATTTTTACCATGCCTTCTGTGCATTAGTTAGATTGTTATTCTTTGATTGTTCGCTTTCATGCTTATTGATTAATTTGAAGTTGTTTGGATGTCAGAAATTGAATTTGTTTATCATAACACCACTATTGGAGTTGAGATTTGCTTCCCACCTTGCATTGATACTTTGGATTATTGGTGTTTCTTGGTGAGGAAGAGTAGAAAACAACGAAGGGTATTGCCATGTCTGAGTGATTATGAGGATTAAAGCACAAAGAGTAATGTCGTGCACTTGATTGCCTTAATATCATTATCATATCATGTGAGAAATAAAATACGAGTACGAAGGGTGATGTCGTGCCATTTCATTTATCATATCATATTGTGAGGATGGGAGCAAAATCACAAAGAGTGATGTTGTGCCATTGCATTTATTATATTACATGGTAAGGATGAGAGTAAAAGCACAAAGAGAGATGTCGTGCCATTTAATGATCATTGCTTTTACTTGATTTCCGAATTTTTTGAATTTACTTGCTGCATCGTTGTTTATTCCGGAAAGAGGATACTTGTTGATTTTGTACGTATTGTTTTGGTCTTACTCTGTTTCTACATGTTCCCTCCCCCTTATTATTTTAAATGCTTTACTTGTTATTTTGATGGTAGTCCAGAACCTGTATTTTAGTCGTAGTTTGCACTCCAATTACTGTATTTTACTTGTGTTTGAGCTTAAATATTAGTGTATTGCACATATTATGTGTTTTATGCCTTGCAAGAAGTGATTCTGAGTTAAAAAGATAATTTGGAACCAAATCAAATGCAGAGCTTTGAAGTCTGAGTGGAAGCCTAAAGAATTAAGACGGGATCAAGAACCAAATATGTATAAGATAAATAAAAGAGAAGAATGCCAAAATGGTGGAATAAGCCTGCTACGTGAAATGGCTTTGCAAATGTGCAGTAGAAGTAATTAGAGAATCATAACTTGATTAACATTATGAATTTACCAACTACGCTGAGGTGTTGGATATCGTGTCTAGTGAAGTTGTTGGCAATTTTGATGTCAGGCAATATTGTGCATCTCTTTGAATTTTTCCACTAGTGCGGCACGCAGGGCATCGCCTTGGGCGGCGCAGCAGTGTTATTGTGTTGTTGTCCGACAGAACGTGCTCTCTGAACTTCTCCACTAGCACCCTGTATGGGGCGGCGCATGGTGCGACGTGTTTGTGTGACTTTCTCAGAGTATTTGTCATGTTGCGGCTTGGAAAGGGTAATTTCACCTGGACCCACTCCTGCAGGGTATAAATACACCAAAAAGACGTTTTGAAGGGATTTTGACCTGGGAAGCTTTGGGAGAGCATTGAAGGCTAGAAGACTCAAGATTTCATCATCTTTCCATCAATTTTAATAAGAGGGTTTTGGATTGTAATGTTAGATTGATGCTTTCTTATTCTTTAACTCTTTTTATGATGATTTGAGTTTGACATGATTTAGTGACTTGGTTATTGTTTATGAATTTTGATTACTGCTTAATTGCTTGAATCTATTGTAAGAGCTTTAACTCTAGTTGCGATTTTAATTATTGTCTTGTTTAATCGGAAGAGGAGCATACTATTGAATATTGTTACAACGCATGCCTTAATTTATTTTAGTACTTATTTAAAGCAATCCAAAGAGCTTTGTGATCTACCCCTTAAATTAAGATTGAGAAATATTCGTGAGAAGTTTCTCTTAGACCATTCTTACCAATAGATTCTTGCAAGTTTCACCGCACTTCACATTAGTTTATTTGAATGATTTACATTTAATCGAGAAAAGAGTCTGAATCGGAAGCATTAGCTAATCACCTATTGAATTCGTGAGATTCGATAGAACCTCAAGAGCGAAATATAACAACATCATATCCAGAATAACAACCTTGAACCTATCATGTCAAAACTCTTATCCCTCACATTGATAAGAAACCAACTCTGCAAATCTCTGATTCCTTGTTGTCAATTGTCAAGTACTATATTTTTGTAGTTAAACTTAGTTCATAATCTGTTAACTCAAGTGTTGATTATCCTGAATAGCAATTAAACCAAAAATTACTCGAACATTATTTAAAATCAATTCATGTGGAGACGATATTATACATACTATCTTTGATTAGCGAGCATCAATTTTGTGTTGTGTTTTGCGCTCGTCATATTTCTGTTGCTTTATGTATATATCTACAAAGGATTTTAGTAGGTGTCTTGTCATAGCCTCGTCACGTATGGAGTATATTGGATCGGTTGTACTCATACTATACTTCTTCACTTCTTGTGCAGATCATGGTGTTGGTCCCATCGGTGTCTAGCGGAGTTTCTGCTCGAATCATGTCTTTATCTAGAGACTTGCACGACGATCAAAATCCCTAAAATCCCCTTCCTTATCTAGCTTTACTATTTGTTTTGTTCCGAACAATTGTATTTTATGCATACATTGGTCATAGCACTTATAGTATGCTCATGTACTTGTGACACCAGATTACAAGATTTGGCTAGTTATTGTTTTGGAGTTATTATATCTATTTTGAAAAGTTTCAGCTTTAATTCTTATTATATTGCTTTCAAATTGGTCTATAAATAATTAGTCGTGTACTAATATTGGCTTGCCTAGCAAATGGTCGTCAGGCGCCATCACAATCTTGCGGTTGGGATTTCGGGTCGTGACACATTCATATTGTTGTACATCAAATATTGTTTTAGTCCTTTAAATTACTAACCTTTAATATTTAGGATATTAATTCGGTCATGGGTATTTTTAGCATTAATTTTGTTATGAGTATTTACAACTACTGAATACCCTAGAAATGAAAAAGATAGATTCAGCATTTGAAGTTCAAATAAAATATTAAAATAGTGAATTATAGATGTATTAGTGCAATACTGGTTTTTCTGATTTGTACTCAATAATATGAAACATTCACAAACTTCTTTAAAACAGAAAGCATAGGAAGTAGTGATGACCAGTTGATTGGCAGAGAAGCAAAGAAATGCTCTGTTGCTTCACAGCTGCATCTGCTGACTGTCATTCCCAAATATCCTTTTCCATTTCCCCTTCATCTTTCATGTATTAAACCCCCAGAAGTTAGTTCCAAATTCCCTCCGTTTCTTCTTCTTAAAGAGAAATGGAGGCAAGTGCAGGAATGGTTGCTGGATCACACAAGAGGAATGAATTGGTTCGAATTCGCCATGATTCTGATAGTGGGGTATGCTTTTTGAAAGTACCCTTTTGATATTTTCAGTTAAAAAACTTTTCTCTTTTTAGTCTAATGTGGCGTTTAGATCTAATGTATAAATGTGTAATATTGAGAGTTAGGATCTTTCCTTCTGCTTTTTCAGTTCCTCAATTTATAATAAATTTCAATTGAATGTGGTGTTCAGATCTAATGTGTGAGTGTGTAGCAGTGAGATGTTGTAAAAAATTTGGGATCATTGAGCTGATTTAGGATAGGGAGTTTGATCATCTTGAATTTGAAGTGTTATGATTAGTTTTCTTTTTGATGAAGTAACAGTGAAGCACTGTTGGTGTTGGGCCAGTGTTCAGATTTGTTCTAAATTCGCAAATTTGCTTGAATTTGGTTACACATTGAGTCTTGGTTCAAGTGTAGACTAAGCTTTAGGTCAATATCAGGATTTTATGTGATTCAGTAGGAGATTGATGTATTTTCGAGTTTAGTAGTTGTTTAATAAGGTATTTTCATAGTTGAGCTTGATCTGATTTTGTTGCAATTTTGATCGTTTAAGGTGTACTAAATTTGTCCTGACATTGGTAGGATAGATCTCATTGGTTTTCACCTTTTTGCTGTCAATTCTTATATGTTTCAACCTAATTTTCTCTGGAAAAAAGGCAAACTTTGGAGAAAGATAGGCATGCTTTATCCTTAGTTTTAGGTTACTTGATACAACACTGATCACCAAATGGTTGAATCTGATTAATACTTGATTGCTAATACTGTCCTTCCAAAATCAGCCTCTGAATTCAATTAATGTACAATTGAAACTTCAGTAGTTTTGTGGGCACTTATTGTTCAATTCATTGCATTCCTGTTAGTTAATTGATTGTTGTGAATGCAGCCAAAACCCATTAAGCCTCTGAACAGTCAGATTTGCCAAATTTGTGGCGATACTGTCGGATTGAATGCAATTGGTGATGTCTTTGTTGCTTGTAATGAGTGCGCATTTCCTGTTTGCCGGTCTTGTTACGAGTATGAACGCAAAGATGGAAATCAATCATGTCCCCAGTGCAAGACAAGATACAAGAGACATAAGGGTGAGATTTCCGGAATAAGTTGTCTAAGATTCTTTTCCTGCTTCATTTAAGTTATTTTTTCTTTTCCTGCTTCATTTGAGTTATTATTTCTGTTTCTAAGATGAACATTAGCTAATTGGTTGTGCAAATATTAGGGTGTCCACGAGTGGATGGAGATGATGATGAAGATGATGTTGATGACATCGACAATGAGTTCAATTATGCCCAAGGCAATAACAAGGCCAGACGCCAGTGGCAGGGAGAAGATGCTTCTTTGTCTTCATCCTCCAGACACGACCGTCAGCACCCAATCCCTCTTCTCACAAATGGGCAGTCTGTAAGTGACAATATGTGCTTATCTGGTCCTTCATGATTGTACATTATGTTACCATACTTCAAATATGTTTTAATATGGCAAATGACGCTACAACACTTGAAGCTATCAAGGCGCCACTGTTCAGTTACACCTTTTAGTTTTGATGAAGTAATGTTGCTTCACTTGCTCTGGTGGCTAGGTTGCATTTCCCTCCTAATATTATGTACTGAAGTTAAATAAGGCTCTCAAAAAATATTAGTCCTGTGCATGGTAGCTTCTATCAGAATCGCAAAAAATATTGTTTCAGATTCTGCTTTTGAATCTATGCCTAATTTTTTATCTTCATCATCCACCATATGTCAGGGGCTTGTACATTGCCTGTATCATTGTTCTGTTGGCTCACGAATTTTGAATTTAAATATGGCCCCGTGAACAATTTTTTTTTCTTCTTCTTTTTCTATGATAAATATCAAGATTTTATTGATACAGCGATAGAGAGTGCTGATACATATAAAGTGCGGTTATTAAAAATAACAGAGTATCCTATAGATCCTGTAGAGTGTGAAGGAACTCCAAAGGGCCATTTATATTGTAGACATCTTCCATTTTTGTTGAAAAGGCTAACTAAATACAAAGATCTATACTCAAATAATTTATCTGCAACTGATTTGCTGTGAAATATCTGCTGAAGCAAACACTGCTTTGCTGTGAAATATCTGCTGAAGCAAACACTAGAAGCTTCATTTATTTCCTTTTGATTATGGTAGGAACAAAAAATGTACAAATATCCTTATTTTTTGGCTTGGTCTTTCTTTAATACTTTTTTTTTTTTATGAAGTTTGTATGATTATTTCTTTGAAGTTATCAGGAATTAATACTTTAAAAAACTGTTACTGCCAAGGAATGGAAAGCACTAGTTGTTCTGACTCTGTTAAATTATTCTCCCTCATGTAAGGATTGTGTCCCGTGAAGGACACTTTTTGTTTTACATTTTTCTTACTAAGTGAAGGAAATGCCTTTTTATGTCGTAATTCCTTTTTTGAAAAACTTCAAAATCTTATTGGACAAGGGAAATGCCTTTTCATCTCGTAATTCTTTTCTTTGTTTTGTTCTATGAGTTTATTGAACTTCTCAAAACATAATTGATCTTAGGTATTTTGTGAGATGCCACACCAGATACACGACCTGTGGGAAAGTGTGTCGTAAATTTCTTTCTTTGTTTTCTTTTATTTATGAATTTATTCGATTTATTGAACTTAATGTTAAAAGTTTATTGAACTCAAGAGAACATATCTGATAATGTTAGGTATCTGGTGAGATTCCAAGTGCCACACCAGACACACAATCTGTAAGAAGTATGTCAGGACCCCTGGGCCCAGGAGACAAGCAAGCTTCGTTACCTTATGTTGATCCTAGATTACCAGGTACAACTTATTTCAATGTATCCATTTGGAAATCATATCATTCTTTTTTCTTCTGAAACTATTTTACATGTTTTTCCAGTTCCTGTAAGGATCGTGGACCCCTCAAAGGACTTGAACTCTTATGGGCTCGGAAGTGTTGATTGGAAGGAGAGGGTAGAAGGTTGGAGACTAAAACAGGAGAAGAATATGACTCACATGAACCATAGATACACGGAAGGGAAGGGGGGAGACATTGAAGGGACAGGATCAAATGGAGAAGAATTGCAAATGTGAGTGTCTTATCTAATAACGGAATAATGAGAGAAAAGTGTTTTAAATAGCTCTTCCCCAGAAAGATTTAAATAATTGTTCTTTTTGGAGTATCCATTAATTATGCAACTTTGTTGCTCTCTCTATCAATTTCTTGCATGCACTTATTAGTTCGAAAGAGAAAGATAACAGTTTTACACTTTTCCTTTTAATTATCCCAAAGCAATTTCTTATTGATTAGTGATTTCTCATGGGCATCTATGATCTAAACTTATTATCCGGTTGTTTCACCATTGTAAAATATTTGCTGGCAAGAAGTAAGATAATCAAATATGTGATGATTGCTGGTTACACCTTGGACAGGGCTGATGATGCTCGTCAACCTCTTAGTCGTGTGGTGCCAATTCCTTCATCCCACCTTACCCCATACCGGGTTGTAATCATACTGCGGTTAATTATCTTGGGCTTTTTCATGCAATACCGTCTAACTCATCCAGTGAACGATGCCTATCCTTTGTGGCTAGTCTCGGTCATCTGTGAAGTTTGGTTTGCCTTATCCTGGCTTCTGGATCAGTTTCCAAAATGGTCACCCATCAATCGTGAGACATACCTTGACAGGCTGGCTTTGAGGTAAAATTCTCTTGTGGTGAAAACTGTATCAGCATGAGGTTGCCGATCGTTATCAAGATTTCATTTACATCTAATATGTTCTTTCTTGTTTTGTCAGATATGATAGAGAAGGAGAACCTTCACAGTTAGTACCTATTGATGTTTTCGTTAGTACAGTGGATCCCATGAAAGAACCTCCTCTGATTACCGCGAATACCGTGTTGTCCATCCTTGCTGTGGATTACCCGGTCGACAAGGTCTCATGTTATGTTTCAGATGATGGTTCAGCAATGCTAACTTTTGAAGCACTTTCTGAGACTGCAGAGTTTGCAAGGAAATGGGTTCCGTTCTGCAAGAAGTTCAATATTGAGCCTCGGGCCCCTGAGTTTTATTTCGCTCAAAAGATAGATTATTTAAAGGACAAGATTCAGCCTTCGTTTGTGAAAGAGCGCAGGGCAATGAAGGTAGGGAATGAGATTTAAGCATTTGGTAATTTAGTAATTAGTGTGTACTTTAACATTTGCTTGAGCCCAACGTTATAGATTTATATATTACACTATGGTTTTTGTGGTTGTAAGAAGCTGGAGTCCAAGGTGCTGTAGAGAAATTATTTTATTGAGTATTTGAATATTGAATACAAGCAAACCTTCACGTCTGAAAATCTTTACTTTGCAGAGAGAATATGAAGAGTTCAAAATTCGGATCAATGCACTTGTTGCGAAAGCACAAAAAATGCCTGAAGAGGGCTGGACAATGCAAGATGGAACCCCTTGGCCTGGAAATAACTCTAGGGATCATCCAGGAATGATCCAGGTACTGTTGACATTTCCGATTTATTGAAGCTCATGCTCCTTCCTTCGTTGTCCTAATTGACTGAAGCTCATGCACCTTCCTTCGTTGTCCTAATTGATTGAAGCTCATGCTCATTACAGGTCTTTTTGGGTCACAGTGGAGGCCTTGATACGGATGGTAATGAACTTCCTCGTCTGGTTTATGTTTCTCGTGAGAAGCGCCCAGGTTTTCAACACCACAAGAAAGCCGGAGCTATGAATGCTTTGGTAATCAACTTATGAGAATTATTTACAAACTTTATTTAGCAAACTATTTGGTTCATAGCTTGAATATAATAATCTACATGGTTTCTAGAGGAGTAATATGTATAGTGTGATCATGTTGCAATCCTTATAACAATTTAGTTTAGAGTTTGAAGGTTTTTCACTCATGCACTATTTTGTTTTTCTTCAGATCAGAGTTTCTGCTGTTCTTACCAATGGAGCATATATTTTGAATGTTGATTGTGATCACTACTTCAACAATAGCAAAGCACTTAAAGAAGCTATGTGTTTCTTCATGGATCCTGCTTATGGAAGGAAGACATGCTATGTTCAGTTCCCTCAACGGTTTGATGGCATTGACTTGCATGATCGATATGCTAACCGGAATATTGTCTTCTTTGATGTAGGTCTCTCTTACATGTTCACTATGTTGTTCTTATTTGTTATGGTAGAATGCTCACTTTATGGTGTCCTTTTGTAGATCAACTTGAAAGGGTTGGATGGTCTTCAGGGTCCAATGTATGTGGGAACTGGATGTTGTTTTAACAGGCAAGCATTATATGGGTATGATCCTGTATTAACTGAGGCTGATTTGGAGCCGAACATCATTGTGAAGAGCTGTTGTGGCTCACGGAAGAAGGGAAGGAATGGAAACAAGAAGTACATTGATACGAAGAGGGCAGCAAAAAGAACGGAATCTACTATCCCGATTTTCAATATGGAAGACATAGAAGAGGGCGTGGAAGGTATGTCATTACAACTTGTCCAATCACTTGGAAATCTTTTTCCTTACTCGAATTCTACTCAATTAACTGAATGTGACATGGTTCTGAGCTTCTAACTACTTAACCATACCCAAAGAAAAGAGAAATGGGGAAACATTTTAGATTTTAACCTCTTTTCTTATATCCTAAAGCTCTTCCACAATGTATAGCACTGTTTACAGATTATCAAATTTGACCTTTCTATGAAGGGGAGCCTTGGAGCAACGGTAAAGTTGTCTCCTTGTGACCTATGGGTCACGGGCTCTAGCCGTGGAAGTAGCCACTAATGTTTGCATTAGGGGTAGGCTGTCTACATCATGGGGTGCAGCCATTCCTCGGACCCTGTGTGAACGTGAGATACTTTGTGCACCAGGCTACCTTTTCATGATGTCCTCCATTTGCTGCTATACTATCCAAATGTCTAATTCTTGTCTGCTCTGTTGTTTGTGGTTAAGTTGGCCAATAGTCCAATTCCAGTCCTCAATTTGTTTTACCTATCTCTTAGCTCATGCTGTTAAATGCATGAATAATTTCATGGTGACGCTTCTTGTTGATCTTATTGCGTTTCATCTCAGGATACGATGATGAAAAATCACTGTTAATGTCACAGAAGAGCTTAGAGAAACGCTTTGGTTCATCTCCGGTATTTGTTGCTGCTACCTTTATGGAATATGGAGGCATTCCTCCTTCTACCAATCCTGCAACTCTTTTGAAAGAAGCAATCCATGTTATTAGCTGTGGGTACGAGGACAAGACTGAATGGGGCAAAGAGGTACCTCAATTTGTTTGCTTTATTTTAATATGTTTTGCTCAGATCTATTGATTTTTCATTGATTGAGCTTTGATCTTTTCTATTAGATTGGATGGATTTATGGATCTGTTACTGAAGATATTCTTACCGGGTTTAAGATGCATGCACGAGGATGGATTTCAATCTATTGCATGCCTCCTCGGCCAGCATTTAAAGGTTCTGCACCCATCAATCTTTCTGATCGTTTAAACCAGGTACTTCGGTGGGCTTTAGGATCTGTTGAAATTCTGCTGAGTAGGCATTGCCCTATATGGTATGGCTACAATGGGAAATTGAAGCTTCTGGAGAGAATAGCATATATCAACACTATTGTTTATCCCATCACATCACTACCTTTGCTTGCTTATTGCATTCTTCCTGCCATCTGTCTTCTAACTGGGAAATTTATTGTTCCTGAGGTAAGTGAAAAGTTCCACTTTTGCTTTATACTTCTATTTGTTTTTGATAGTTGTATCAAAAAATAGCTGAGTGAAGTAATGACTTGTCCTAACATGACATTTTATATTTCACTAATCCTATTAAAAAGGGCTGAATGTACTAGCTTTGCAAATAGATAGTGTCTATTGACCTAATGATGAGTCATAAATTAATACAATTATTTCTCTTTTTTACCGTCTTCTAAGCTTCTCTTGAATTGTGACTAATGGTGGCAAAATGGTTAAAAGAAAACAGTTATCCACCCATATTATCCAGTAAAAAATAGGTCGGATAATGAACTACTGAAAAACGGGTCAAATATGGATAATGAACAATATTATCCACTTAGAAAATGGATAATCGATGGATAACTAATGGGTTTAGCTTTTAGATTTGTAAAGCCTCAAACTGGGGGTTCCTCAAGTTTTTGAGACTAGGAATTCTTCCAAAAGTGATAATATTCAAGATGCCATGGATAATATGGATATCCATACTATCCGCCAGTTAACTCATTATTCAAGATGCCATGGATAATATGGATATCCATACTATCCACCAGTTAACTCATTTTTTATCCGTATTAAATATGGATAATTTAATACGTTTTTTGCATTACCCATTTTTGACCCGTCCAAATCTGACCGTACCTCCACCCGTAATTGTGACTAATTTAAACATTTATTTGTCTTCTTAAATTCCGCCGATGTGAGCTTGCTCACATTGTCATTCCCAAGACCAAATATAGGAGGGTTGTGGTAGGTTGTGCAAAACTAGTCAATTTATGCTTTGTTTTCTTAGTGACGATTTCTTCCCAGTTACAGTCATTGTCTGGATTCATTTGGATTCCAAATGGAAATGACTTTTAGTTGTAGAGCAAGGTGATTAAGACCTAGGGTCAACTGTAAATTGTGGGCCAAGGTGATTAAAATCTTGTCAATCAAACTTGATCTTGTTTCTCTTGCGAGAGAAAGAGAATAAGATGCCATTGTTCAAGGTCTCTTTTACCCAACTCTGGTGGAATTTTGCCCCCTCAAGTGATGAGTACACATTTAATTAGTTGTGATCAATCTGGTCCATAGATAATTTATCTTCACCTGGCTTCCTGTCATGCAGTCAGCTTGATCTTTTCTTTCCGTCATTGTATACACATATTCGTCCTTCAAATTCTGTATTAACACACCTGTTCCATGTACCCCTGGCAGATAAGCAACTATGCTAGCATGTGGTTCATTCTCCTCTTCCTTTCCATTTTTGCAACTGGTATACTGGAGCTTAGGTGGAGTGGTGTGAGCATTGAAGACTGGTGGAGAAATGAACAGTTCTGGGTTATTGGTGGTACATCTGCTCACTTGTTTGCCGTCTTCCAAGGTCTACTAAAAGTGCTTGCAGGGATTGACACAAACTTCACAGTCACGTCTAAGGCGTCTGATGAGGATGGAGAATTTTCAGAGCTTTATGTGTTCAAATGGACATCTCTCATCATTCCTCCAACTACAGTCCTTATCTTGAACATGGTAGGAATTGTGGCTGGTGTTTCATATGCCATAAACAGTGGGTATCAGTCTTGGGGACCTCTATTTGGAAGGCTCTTCTTCGCCATTTGGGTCATCGTGCACTTATACCCTTTCCTCAAAGGTCTTTTGGGACGACAGAATCGTACACCTACCATTGTTATTGTCTGGTCCGTTCTTCTTGCGTCTATATTCTCATTGCTTTGGGTGCGCATTGATCCCTTCACATCTGACGCCACAAAAACTACTGCAAGAGGTCAATGTGGCGTCAACTGCTAGTGATGTTTGATGGTCATTTGATTAAGTTAAGCAGCAATTGTTGCTTTGTATGTAGTTTTAAAGAACTTTAAAGGCACTAAAACACTTGCAAGGCCTCATAGTAATGTTGTACCATTGTCCTATTGTCAGAAGGAAGTGTGATGGATGGAAGACATGCGACACTTCTGTATTTTTTGCCTTCTGTTAATATATTTTTTATTGTCTCAAATGTTCAGGCACAAGTGCTATAGCTTAGGTGGAGAATTTTAGTATTGATTTTGTCGTCATTGTGCAGTATTGGTTTACGTTGAGGCTGTCACTTTCTTCAAAGGATGATGATTGTCACGACCCAAGATCAACATGTCGTAATGGCGCCTGTCATGGTACTAGGCAAGCCGACTATGCAGACATTTCCAGCACTCTAACGTTTTCGAAGATACGAAAGCAGTTAAAATTAAGGAAAACCTTTTAAAAACAGAGTAAGAAAATCATAATTCAATACAAAATCTCTACCAAAATCGGGACGTCAGCGAGTACATGAGCATCTATATAAAGACATAGTCTAATACACTGTCTAGGTAATAAAAACTGAAAACATAAAAGGAACGGTAAGGAGTGAGAGTCAAGGTCTGCGAATGTCGAGCAGCTACCACGATAATCTCGGAAAATCCGGAAACCACAGCTCAGCAGCCGCCGTGACCGGAAGCACCTGGATCTGCACACAAGGTGCAGGGTGTAGCGTGAGTACAACTAACTCAATAAGTGACAAATCTAACCTATGGACTGAAAGGTAGTGACGAACTCAACAAGTATAGTTCAATATAGAAATAACACTACAACTTTGTAGGCATGCTTTCAAGTTCAACAGTTAAACTCAATTCAGGTAAAATAGATCAATTCTGAATGATGAGTATGACCTCTATACATCTACATGCCAATGCACATGATGTATGTTATGTACCACGCTGAAAGCCTCGAATACTCACACTCTCAGAATACTCAACACTCAGTACTGTATATGACCAATTCAGTCAAGGGAAAATCCATCCCATATATATAGATATCAACGGGCAATCAGTCACTCATGTACTGTATAAGGCCAATCCAGGCCAGGGGAAGATCCACTCCCAAATACAAATGTTTTGGACAAGATTCATGTCCAGGGAAGATCCATCCCTCAATATAATCAACTATGCTCACTGGTGGTGTGTACAGATTCCGGCTGGGCTCCTTCAGCCCAAGCGCTATAATAAGCCAGATCCAGACATAGATCAATAAACATGCTGCGGCGTGCAGCCCGATCCCATAATAGTCACTCTCAATCAGGCCATCAGCCTCACTCAGTCATTAATATCTCCAGTCTCTCTCGAGCTCACGATGTTGTGAAACTAGCCCAAAAATGATGATATGATATGTCAATAAATAGTAACAGATACTAAGATATGATATGCAATGAATAAATATGACTGAGTACGAAATTTCAATGTAATCAATAAGTCAACAGCAAGGAAATGACCACTATGGGTCCCAACAGTACCAGTAATAGCCTAAACATGATTTCTAGCATGATCGACAACTCAATTACTTTATCACATGGTGAAAACATGAATATCAACACGATAAATCCAATATACAATTCCATGGAATCGACCAGGTCACAGTTCTTACGGTGCACGCCCACACACCGTCACTTGACATGTGCGTCACCTCAACACTAATCATATAACGCATAATTCGGGGTTTCAAACTCTCAGTGCCAAGTTTAAAAGTGTTACTTACCTCACGCCGTGCCAATCTCTACTCCAACACACCTTTGCCTCGCGAAACGACATCCAAATGCCTCGAATGTAGCCATAAGCAATTCGATACAATCAACACGGGCTAAAGGAATCAACTCCATAAGAAAATACTAAGTAATTAATCAAAAGCCAAAAATTGACTCAAAAGCAGGCCCCTGGGCCCACGTCTCGAAATCCGTTAAAAGTCACAAAACCTGAAATCCCATTCAATCACGAGTCCAACCATACCAAGTTTACCAAAATCCGACACCAAATCACCACCCAAATCCCCAAATCAAAGTCTCCAAATCTCTAGCCTCAAACTCCAAATTCCACCTTAAATACACACAAACTAGGTGGAAAAATCAATGGGTACATGCAATTATTGAATGAATTAGACCACAAGTGACTTACCACAAGAAATTCGCCGAAAATCCTCTCAAGAATCGCCAAATCCCGAGCATGAAATGTTTAAAATGGTGAAAAACACGGAATCCCCGTTTTAAATAATTTGCCCACAATTCTTGCTTCTACGGAAAATTTAGCCCTCTTCTGCGGCACCAATTTTGAGGTCCATCATCCGCATCTGCGGAAACCACTAAGCCGACAAACTGTTTCTGCGGGCACGCATCTGCGCGCTTCTGCGGACCAGCCTCCTCAATCCTTTTTCGCTTTTGCAATTCTACTGCCGCATCTACGGTCACGAAAGTACAGTAATTCCTTTGCACCTGCGGCCACTGCACACTCCCCTCCAAAATCGCATCTGCGCAACACAGCCCGCATCTGCGAGCTCGCACCTGCGGTCAGAGCTCTGCATGTGCAATTACACCAGCAGACCACCGCTTCAGCAATGCACTAAGTCTCATTTTTGATTTGTTAACCATCCGAAATCAACCCGAGGCCCTCAGGACCTCAACCAATTATACCAATAAGTCCTAAAACATGATACGAACTTATTCGAGCCCTCAATCACCTCAAACAACATCAAAACATGAATCACACCCCGATTCAAGCCTAATGAAAACTAAGGAATTCCAACATCTACAAACGATGCCGAAACCTATCAAATCACGTCTGATTGACCTCAAATTTTTCACATGAGTAAAATATGACATTATGGAACTATTTCGACTTTTGAAATTTGAATCATACCCCGATATAAAAAAGTCCACTCCCGGTCAAACTTTCCAAAAAAAATCCAATTTTCGCCATTGCAAGCCTAATTCAACTACGGACCTCCAAATCACAATCCAGACACGATCGTAAGTCCAAAATCACCCAACGGAGCTAACAGAACCATCAAAACTCCATTCAGGAGTCGTTTACACATAAGTCAACATCCGACCAACCATTTCAATTTAAGCTTTCAACCTTGAGACTAAGTGTCTCAATTCATTCTGAAATCCATCCGGACCCGATCCGACTAAGACGGAAAGTCACATAAGAGATATAAAGCACAAAATGAGCAGTAAATGGGGGAATGAGGCTACAACTCTCAAAATGGCCGGCAGGGTCATTACATCCTCCCCCTCTAGAACAAACATTCGTCCTTGAACGAGTATAAAAACATACCTAGAGTCTCAAATAAGTGTGAATATCTGCTCCGCATCTCCTGCTCGGTCTCCCAAGTAACCTCCTCAACTGGCTGACCTCTCCACTGCACCTTCACTGAAGTTATGTCTTTTGACCTCAACTTTCGAACCTGCCGATCCAAAATGGCCACCGGATCCACAACGTAAGTCAAATCACTATCTAACTGAACCGTGCTGAAATCCAAAATGTGAGACGGATCGTCGACATACTTCCAGAGCATAGAAACATGAAACACTAGATGCACACTCGACAAACCAGGTGGCAAGGCAAGCTTGTAAGCCACCTCTCCAATCCTCTGAAGCACCTCAAATGGCCCAATATACGAGGGCTTAACTTGCCCTTCTTCCCAAACCTCATAACACCCTTCATGGGTGAAACCTTGGGCAGTACCTTCTCCCTAACCATGAAAGAAATATCACGAACCTTCCTATCAGCGTAACTCTTCTGTATAGACTACACCATGTGAAGCCGATATTGAATCAATTTAACCTTGTCCAAAGCATCCTGAACCAAGTTAGTACCCAATAGCCTAGCCTCACCCGACCCAAACCAACCCACCGGAGATCGACATGGCCTCCCATACAAAACCTCATATCGAGCCATCTGAATGCTTGACTGGTAGTTGTTGTCGTAGGAAAACTCTGCGAGCAACAGAAACTGATTCCATGAACCCCCCAAATCAATGACACAAGCACGTAACATGTCCTCTAATATCTGAATAGCGCGCTCGGACTGTCCGTCTGTCTGAGGGTGAAATGATGTACTCAACTCAACCTGGGTGCCCAACTCTCGCTACACGGCTCTACAAAACTGCGATGTAAACAATGTGCCTGGATCTGAAATGATGGACACTGGCATACCGTGAAGGCGTACAATCTCGCAAATGAAAATCTCAGCCAACCGCTCTAAAGAATAAGTAGTCCCAACTGGAATGAAGTACGCGAACTTGGTCAGCCGATCCACTATCACCCAAATAACATTGAATTTCCTAGAAGTCTGTGGGAGCCCAACTATAAAATCCATGGAATGCTCCCATTTCCACTCTGGAATCTCAAGCCTCTAAGGTAATCCGCCCGGTTTTTGATGCTCATATTTTACCTGCTGACAGTTAAGGCTCTGAGCTACAAACTCTACTATATCCTTCTTCATCCTTCTCCACCAATAGTGCTGCCTCAAGTCCCAGTACATCTTCGCGGCACACAGATGAATTGAATACCGTGAACTCTGGGCCTCCTCAAGAATCAACTCACGTAGCCCATCAAATCCGACCCTGCATCCTCAACACCCCATCATCCCCAATAGTAGCATCTCTAGCATCACCGTGCTGAACTGTGTCCTTAAGGAAAAGAAAATGGGGATCATCATACTGGCGATCTCTAATTCGATCATATAAGGAAGACCGAGAAACCACACAAGCTAGAATTCGGCTGGGCTCTGAAACATCTAATCTCACGAATGGGTTGGCCAAGGCCTGAACATCAACTGCAAGCAGCCTCTCACCAACAGGAATGAATGAAAGACTACCCATACTCACCGCCTTCCTACTCAAGGCATCGACCACCACATTGGCCTTCACAAGATGATAAAGAATAGTAATATTGTTGATACCCAATTTTTACCTCATATTTTAAAAACAAATATATATATATATATATATATATATATATATTTATGATGATTTAATCATCCAACTTATTATTTACACCAGCATGTATGTTTTAAAATATTTTATTGTATTTTTCATAATTACATTTGCATTTTTAGGCTAATTGCACATTTTTGCAATAATAACCTATATTCATGTATAATTACATTATTTATGCCAAAAATAATTTTTATATTTTTATAATTTTAAGTTATTATTTTTAATCATTTTGGTGCACAAATAATATTTTTTTATTTATTAATTACTTTTATAAATTAGTTTTGATAAAATATTGGGTATTTAAAAACTAGCCCCACTTTTAAACCCATTTTTGGACCAAATAATGGCCCAAAACACCTAATACACTAGCCCAAATAACCCCAGCCCAAGCCAATGACTCACTAATTGTGGCCATTGATCTCTCAAGATCAACGACCCTTATTATTTCCCTCCTTTTAATTACCCCTTTCACCCCTAACCCTAATCACTCCCTTTGCCCGCCGCCCTAATATTCTCTCATCTCCCTTCCCCATCGTAAAGAACCCTAGATGCCGCTCCCTAAATCTTCTCCTAATCCCACCTAATATGGGATTCAATGGTTGTTTTTTGCCATATACGACCCCCTTCTGGTACCGGTTACTCTCCTATAGTGCTTGCCTATACATGGCAAGCAGATCTCTTCAAAATCGAACCAAAATCGATTCAAATCCCTGAAGTTCTAGTGTTATTCTGTCTATGTTCATCATATGCTACTGTGAGTCTGAAGAGCTGTTTATATTCTGTTGATTCTTACTTTCCCTAAAACTAGGATTTACAGAATCGAACCAAAATTGGTTCAAATCCTTGTTTTTGAGTATCATTTTTGTCTATATTCGTCATATGCTACTGTTTTGTGTATATTTTGTTGATATTTACTTCCCTAAAAAACTAAGGTTTACAGTCTCCTAAATTGATTTTTCAGATCTATTTTCCTTGTTTATTGCTTAAATCACTCTGTTACTGTTTGATTTCTTACTATTATATGAACCCCTCCCCCATTCCTTTCTGGAGGGACAGAAAATCACATAATTTTCACTAAATAAACTAAGTCTTTACTATGTGTTGATTGACCTTCTTGTTCTATTTTTGGCTCTTGGCCGGCTAAAAGCCAAGGACACCGGATTTCCTACTTTTCTGACTTTTCTTGGGTGTGAGAACTGCCCTGGGTTCTTAAAAAACTTGGAAGCTTGACATATTTGAGATTCTGGGTCCTGATTGCTGTTCTTTTCTTGTTTATTGAGCAATAACTGGTCAGTTCTTAAACCTTCTCAATGTTTATTCCATTATGTTCTAATTAGCATGTCTATGTCCTCTGAAATTGCATGATTTGGTATAATTCACTAACTTTCTTCATATCTGATTCTACCTATAAACTTCTAGCCTAATGATGTATTACTATCTAACTTAGGCATTCTGGACAATTCGAAGCATGTTTAGTTTTATGTTACTGCTAGTTTAAGTGTTCTGCCTTGATCGTTTGGTCTAATCCTATTGTTACCTGATTCTGAACTTCTCTAGTGATTAGTTTATGTCATTAATATGCCTTAATCTGTTTAAGACCCTCACTCTAAATGTGTAGTGTGCTCCTATGACTATGTTTGTCACTTATTGTGTTCTTGCACTACCCAGTTCTGTACCCTAGCAATTAAGTGGACCTCTCAGACTGATTTTGCATAAACTATGATTCTGCTTGCCTCATTGGTATAAGTTACACTGTTTAATCCCTGTATTTAGCATAATTTGATCCCTTAGGTTTTAAATTTGTTGCATTAATGACAACTATTTGTCTTATTAGCCCAATGCTCCTTGCCTATTAACTTGGTAATCCCATAAGCTTCAGGCTCCTTATTTCCTATTAACATGTCACCCTGCCCCAATGTGTTATGTGAAAATTTGCAGCATTATCCTGTTTCTCGAATGCTTGCATCCCCTATATTGACATGACCATTATGTGATCATTTTGTAGTGTTTGCAAATGCTCTTCCAAACCTGTTACTTTATTGCTATTTTCATTAGTTGTTCCTTGTTATGAGTCTCTAATTCTTGGCCGACTGAAAGCCAAGGCCCCCTAAAGATTCTCCATTAACCTCCCTAGTGTGAGCACTTCTCGGGGTCTATTTTGAGACCCTTGTGAACTCTGACACACTAGGATCTAAGGTTCTTTGGCCACCTTGTCCTAATTGTTCAATTTTGCCCCCTTTCCACCTACTGAATATGCCATTTGGCTTGTGTAAATGGCTATTTTCTGGATCTTTTGATCAACTATGGCTACTGGGTTTGGGTTATCTTGTGTAAATGAAGTTTTTTTTATGGATTTGATCAACTGTGATTTCTGGGCTGTGGTGAAACCTGTATGGATACGAAATTGAAGGCCTGGATGGGCTGGGTACACTTTGGGCTTGTTTTAGGCCCACTATAGTTATTTTATAACTTTGTAATTTATTTCATTCATTGGGCCTGTAATAATTCTGTAAATAACAATTGGGGTGTTAGTAAATTTGGGAAAATGAGTATATTCTAATATTTGCATGAAAAGGGTAGAAATCCTGCCTATATGTGTTTAATTCGTTCAACATGTTCTGCTTCTATGTGTTTGTTAGATAAACTACCTATAGGACTTGAGTGCTTAATTCGTTCAACATGTTCTGCTCCTATATGTTTTGTTAAATATTATGCCTATAGGAAATAAAATGTCAATAACCATTCTTTCAATTTGCATAACTGCAGCATACTCATTAGATACCATGACCATATGATTATACTAGCTTATGTTCTACTGATCTTCATCTAGAAATCATGCATATAAGACCTTAATTGGTTAATTTTCTATTGTTATCATACTTCTCACTTAGAAGACATGCCTATAGGGGCTAAGTATAAAAAATCAGTTTCAATCGTTAATCGCTAGAAATCTTGCCTATAGGGTATTACCACTCGCCTTAAGGTGTTAATATTAAATTTTCAAACACTGTTTCATTGCTTAGCCATGCCACTATTAGAAATCATGCCCATAGAATCAAACTGAGTAATTCTGAGTATTTCCAATGGTTATCACTGCCAGTTACTGTGTAAATCACCTAGATATCATGTCTATAGGTTTAATCGCTTATAATCTGTAATTTCGATAATCAACATGCAATACAAAATACCCCATAAACTGTATAGTTGTTTGGAAATCATGTCTATAAGTTTAAAGTGGCACCTTGAATTTGAAACTGCCTGCATATTTGAATTCAAGGTCACATAAAAACCATGTCTAAAGGGCTTAATGGCTTTAATTTGCCTCAATTATGAAACTGTCTAACACCTAATGTGAGAATTTGTTCGCGTGCATTTATTGTCTAAATGTGGAGGCTAACTTGAGCCCTTAATTGCCTTTACATGAAGTCAACTTGTTTTGTATGTCACCTAGTTTTATCATTGAGCACCCTAAGTTATGTCTAGAACCATCCAAAATAGAGGTCCAAACGCCTCTTGGGCCATAGGCATAAGATGGGTAGTGCATGCATAAGGCACAATTTAGAATCAATAAGTGCACTTTAGGTAAGAACTTAAAGATAGTAATCAGGTAGCAGAATATGATAGTCTGTGCCCGCTGAATAATACGAGTAGCACCCCATCTCGAGGGAGTTACGAAGTATTATTTATGTTGCACGGGGTGATCCTTTAGGATAAAAAATTTAGGAATCTTGTCTTAAAATCAATTATTTGTGTCTGTTCAGGGTCTTTTGATAATAACTGCCCAAACTTCTTGTTTTTCTATCTGTTTATTTGACTAATTAATATAATTCGAGTTCGGCTAGGACCCACAGTTGTGGACCTCGAAGAGTGCCTAACACTTTCTCTTCGAGGTAATTTGAGCCCTTACCCGATCTTTGGTGACGCAAGCTGATTAAACTAGAGTTATTTGCAAATTGGTTCCCTAACTCACCTCAAACCCGTTAGGTGGCGACTCTCTCTTTTAACACCTTCCTTAAAAGAGTTGTCACGTGTCGAAACCTGATTTCGCGAGAAAAAGGGGCACGACAACATGTCGACTCTGCTGGGGATATTTTTAAGCTCTTACCACAGCGAACTTGGAATATATGAATTAGTATTCTTTGATAAATGTGTTTCCCTTTTCTTTTTTGTTACATGAATATCCCGCTCCCGTTTTCCCTTTTTATGCACACCCTTTTCCCGTTCTCCCTTTCTTTTGAATTCACATTAATGTGAAAACCTCTGCTCAACTTGGTTACAATATGCATTTTCCTCTTATGTTTGCTTGCTCCAAATCATTTTTAAAAATTTTTCTACGTCATGTCTCTCCCCACCCTTACTCCCTCGCTTACTTTATTACAATTTCCACATTGCGCGAACTAACTTCTTCCTTGTTTTTCTTTTCATGTATTTACTTTCTATTTTAATACTGCATTTACTATTTTCATCATGCAAAATATTTGACAACGTGTTGTTTTATCTTTTGCATAAAGCATGCTTCACATCATATTCCACTCGTGCGCAATTAATACCATAGCGGTGCTTGATGAGTGCCCGCGCTCTTCCTAAATCACCCTTTAAATTTGGAAAGGCTTATTTGCGGTAAAACTAGTCGATCAGCGGTGAAGTCGACGGTTCCGTGCCTTTCCCTCTCAAGTTGTCCGCTTGAGGGTGCCGATCTAGACTCTCCTAGAAACCCGACTCTAAATACTAACTGTGCATGCATCATGTCCAAACCTAGTATAGGTTAGAACGTTGTCCGCGTATTAACCCGCTAAGGCAAGCCTTTTCCAAAGTTTGCGAGGATTTCCATAATCCCAATGGATACAATCACGATCTGTGCATTATTTGGAGAAAACAGGCCAATTTGTTGATCATTAATGTGTAAATAGTCAAATCTGGAGGGGGAAAGGGCTAACTTTATATGTTTTGCAGAAATGAGGCACGAAGTCCATATGTTCAGCATGGTTCAAAATATCCCACCTTTGCTGCTGGATTGGTGGGAAAATCTCTCACCAAGTGACAAAAATCATGTGAAAAGAGTCCTGGGAATTTACCCTCCTTGTTAGACATTCAGCCAAACAATGTATTAATTAAGGCCGCCACCATGTTTTGGGATGAGAAGAGAGTCATCTTCCGTTTTGGAGAAGATAGCCCTGGATTGTTGGTACCGAAAAACCGCACTTCTTAAGGTTTCTTGAAAATAATGGGTTTCAGGAAAAATGATGATTTAGTTTGTTTGATGAAATCTTACATACCATTCGATTTCCTTTATGAGCGTTATGGGCACATCAAGTCATATCGCCTTTATCATGATGAGTTTGCCATCACTTCTTTGGGTTGGACTCACCGTCGGGTTTTTGTATTCATTGTTCGTTTTCTAGGGATGTTGGTATTTCCAATATAGGGAAAAAGGATCCACACTCGCCTAGCTGGTCACTAAGACCCTAATGGAGGGGAGTGAGGGGAAAACTTATCCTATTGTACCTATGATTTCGACTGAGATGTACCGCACCTTAGAGCGTTGCGAAAAGATAGGCATTTCGAGGGTTGCAATCTATTGCTGCAAGTATGGTTGTTAGAACACCTTCAGAGAGGAGAATACCATCAAGAACTTCCGCGACAACCATGGAATGACCACATATCCTATCACCATCCGAAGAGAATGACTTTTATCCCAGATAGGTCTGCACAACTGGGAAGCGCTGTGAGATGGGTACATTTCTTTAGCAATTTGACTAATGACAAGGTACATTGGATGTTCGAGTGGTTCCCTAGCAGTGAATTCATCATCAGGTCGAGGGATGTTCCTCATCTAGTGCTAATCGGATTGAGGGGAATCTATCCTTATGCTCCTATCAGGGTTATGAAGCAAGTTCGAAGAAAATAGGTTATACCGCGAGTTTCCAAAATGGTTCAGTACAAAGCAGACTTCCAGGGGAATACCACTCCATTCAAGTTCGAGGCACAACACATGTGGCATCAAAACATTGTTGAGGAGAAAGATACCATCGAGCCAGATCGGTATCATGCCGTCCATGTGTACTTCTACCCATCATGGTTGGTCGATGACATATCGGGAGAGGTCAAGCCATAAGTGAATTTGAAGAATAGGGTCATAGATGACGCTGCTGAAGCACAAGTCAAATACAGGAGGTTGCGCAAAATGGTTTTCGAGTATGAAGCCAGGCATTTGGAACAACATAAAGTGGACATGGAAGCAATCAACGAATTGAGGGGAATCGCTACTAAGTCAACAGAGAGGTTGGAGTATTTGGAGCAAGGTTTGATGGAATTTGAGGAAAAGATGAGGAAAAGGATCTCGGACTGTCAGAATACAGAGGGAAATGAAGGAGGGCACCTAGAAAGGGCATATCTGTTGTTGGACATGCGCGATCTGGAGAACCTGATTGATGGAGCAAATAAGCCCAAGCTTGGAGAAGGTACCTCCGGGACCAAATAGATTAGGAATGATGTTTTACTTGTTTTCTAGATTCGTTTTAGATTTCGATTGTAATAAGGCAAATGCCATTAGTGACTCTTTATAATTATTGTCATTTTAGTAGAGATTTGGTCTATTTATCATATTAATAGAATGGCGTAGTTATTGACATTGAGTTTTCTCCAGATCTATATGTCGCTAGGCCTACCTCGGGCACAATGAGGTCCCCAAATAAGGAAACAAATTTATAATTTTGCAATACGTGTTTAAATACCACAAATATCCTTTTAATACTCCTTACTAACTTGTTTACCTTTTGTTTTTCTTCCTTTTGTTTATTCCCACCTTTAAAGGTTGGTTCGTGCATACTGGCATCATCGACATATCATACCAGATCTAGGGTTCCTCTACCTCCTCATCCTCCAAGTGATCCTAAGAACAAAGGAAAAACTAAGATGGATGATATGAGTGGTATCAGGAAAGACAATGCTACACATGGAGGGAATGTCGAAACTTTGGATGGGTGGAGTACTCCGGCACAGAATGACTTGGTTTTACGGTTAGAACAGAAGATATTGGAGTTACAAGGGGAACTTGAGCAGGTCCATAACTTGGCAAACCTTTCCCTTACCCTTAATGTTCCCATTATCAACCAACAAAACGCCCAAAACCTAGTACCTCCTCAAAACACACAAAACCAGCACCCACTAAATCCTCCCACACCTCATCAATATGCCACACCTCTCCAAAATCCTAATCCTCCACCAGTGCCAACCCCTCTACAGCATCACCATTATCCAACTTAGTATCCACAAACTACCACCTACCACACTCCTCAAAATGCACCACAACCTATCCCTGGTCCCCAAAACTCAACCAATGACCACCATTACGCCCAAATTCATGGAGTCCACCAAAGTAACACCATATACGTTGAAACCTTACTCCACACTTCACAACAAACCCTGTATACACCAGAATCCTCCGAGAAGGACCTGCTCATCAAGAATATGGCGAAGGAACTTAAGAAGCTTACTAGTCAAGTCCAAGGTGTTGAAGGTGGTAAGGGCGTCGAAGGTTTGAACTATGAGGATTTGTGTATTCATCCGGACGTAGAACTGCCAGAGGGTTACAAACCTCCTAAGTTCCAAATGTTCGACGGGACAGGTGACCTGAAGATACATTTGAGGACATATTGTGACAAGCTCATATGAGTTGGTAAAGATGAAAGAATCCGCATGAAGTTGTTCTTGAGGAGCCTCACTGGAGACGCTCTATCCTGGTACATCAGTCAAAACCCAAAGAAATAGGTTAATTGGGTAATCATGGAGTTGGATTTTATGGATCGGTTTAGGTTCAATACAGAGAATGCACCAGACATCTTCTCTATCCAGAATATTAAGAAGAAGCCAATAGAAACTTTTCGCGAGTATGCTACTCTGTGGAGATCAGAAGCTGTGAAAGTAAGGCCAGCACTGGAAGAGGAGAAAATGAACAAGTTCTTTGTCCGAGCTCAGGATCCGCAATATTACGAGAGGTTGATGGTTATTGAAAACCATAAATTTTCCGACATCATCAAATTGGGAGAAAGAATAGAAGAGGGAATTAAGAGCGGAATGGTAACAAATTTTGAGGTACTCTAGGCTACGAACAATGCCTTGCAGTCAGGCGGTATATCTAAAAAGAACGAAGTAGGGGCAGTAATGATAGCCCAAGGTCCGAAGTCTCCTCTCACATACCAAACACCTCCACCCACATATCAACCTTCACCTCTCAGATATCAACAACCCGCCACCGCTTACCATACTTACAACACTCAGCCAGCATACTACCACTCACCACCAACCCGCCAAAATTACCAAAAACCCAGGCCAAATTTCGACTGCAGACCGCCTAGACAATACACTCCTATTGCTGAACCCATTGACCAGTTGTATAACTCCCATTCCTGCTGTTGCCATGGAAAATTCCTCTCAGTGGGTCAACCCAAACAAGACATGTGCCTACTATTCGGGCATGAAGGGTCACATATTGATGAATGTCGCACTCTGAAGGATAAGATCTAGACATTAATTGACACCAATGTTATACAAGCAAAAAAGGATGAACTTAAGGTCCGCAACAATCCCCTCTCGGATCACAGGGGCGAGGGGGTAAATATGATAGAAATTGATGAAGAATGGGATCCGAAAGGGTCAATCGGGATCATTCGGGAAGGGCAGGGTCCTAAAATACCTCCAGTCACTCTCACACCTATTATGGTATAGATACAATCACTGATTAAAGTTGAGGTAGCCACACCTGCTCCGTTCGAGGTTGAAGTAACAACGCCCTCAGCCGTGCCAACTCTGTTTGAATTAGAAGTGACCACACCCTTCACTGTGACGGTAGAACCTACACCATCCTTTAAGTCCAATTCTATACCATGGGACTATGCTACAGAAGCAAGAAGGAAAGGAAAGGGAAAGTGGAAGAAACCGGTGTAGCACAAGGTATGACCAAAACTGGTAGGGTTTACACGACCGAACATTTGGGAGGAACAAGTAAAGAAGCCGCTTCCAAGCAGCTTATCATTGAAACCGGCCCGGACGATCTTTGGAGAAAGGTGCAAGAAAGAGAGTATTATGTGGTTGATCAACTGAACAAAACCCCTGCTCAGATATCCATTCTATCACTACTACAAAATTCTGAGCCGCCAAGAAATGCGTTGATGAAAGTATTGAATGAAGCTTATGTGCCCAACAACATTACCAGTGGAGATATGGAAAATATGGTAGGACAAGTATTGAAAAGCCATAAGATCACTTTCCATGAAGATGAATTGCTGCCGGAAGGACTAAGCCATAACAGGGAACTGCATATCACAATGTAGGGCGAAGAAAAATTTATTGCCAGGGTCCTGATAGATGAAGGTTCAAGCCTCAACATCTGTCCCTTGATTACCTTAAAGGGATTAGGTAAAGGTTTGCATGAAATATGAGCACGAACTATGAACGTGAAGGTATTTGATGGGTCTCAAAGGGCCACAATTGGGGAAACCAGCCCGTGTTTGCAGATGCGCCCGACTTGGTTTGATGTCGAATTTCAAGTGCTAGACATATCCACCTCATACAATTTGTTGTTGGGATAAACTTGGATACACGCTGCTGGAGCCGTAGCCTCTACTCTACATCAGGCTGTGAAGTTCGAATGGAACCATCAAGAAGTGATCATCCATGGAGACAGAAGTAATCCTATTTACCCCAATCAGACTGTTCCAGTTGTGGAGAATAGAAGGAAGTTGGGTGGAGAAATTTACCATCGCATTGAACATGTTAACGTGATCGAGAAGGATAAATGGTGGAGTAGCAAAATAAAGAGCATATTGGCATGGGCAGGGTACGAACCTGGCAAGGGGCTCGAAAAGAATCTCCAGGGTATCGCCAAACCAATACAGCTAAAGCATCACGGCACAACCTTCGGACTTGGATATCAGTAGACCTGGCACGAGTATCAGGATTGGTCGCCACCATGGCGCGATCCTTATAACCTCTTGAGCAACCAGTGCCACATTTGAGCCAATCCTTTCATCAGGCCGGTATGATATGGGATCTGTAGAAGATGAAGTTATAGCTAGATTGAGAAATCTGTTCTTGGAAGATTAAGATATAGATTGCAGCACAATAGTTGAGGAGGAGGAGGAGGAGGAAGGACTCGTCATTCAGACCTTGGAGAAATGAGTTGTTCTCATAAATTAGACCGCCACACAATCACGGTCCCGCCGTGTTCTGGGGTAGCCTGACTGCTAACATCATTTACCTTGAAAACAATTTTTATGAGCATTTTTAAGACATTTTTTTTTCAGTAATTTGTTATTTTGCTTTGAAATGTTTGAATCATTAAAATCGCTTTTGTTTGACATCTTGATACTTATCAATGGTTTGCTATTTTATTATTTATTATTATCCTTTAAATTTTTCTTTCTATAGCATTATTATTACTTATCTTGATGAACCAACAACTGTGACATGTAATGAGACAATGCAACATAAGGATAATGACCCAGAGGAAATAGAATAAGAAGATATACTACCTGAGGAAATTGTCAGAGAAGTGGAAAATTTTGAGAACAAGCCTAAGTCCAATTTGGACAAAACCGAGATAGTCAATTTGTGAGATTCTGAAACAGTCAAAGAAACTCACATAAGCATTCACTTGTCACCCTCAGAGAAAGAATAGTACACCCGTTTCCTGAAAGAGTATGAAGATGTTTTCGCATGGTCTTATGACAATATGAATGGTTTGAGCACGTCTATAGTGGCTCATAAACTAGCTACCAATCCAATGTGTTCGCCTGTAAAGTAGAAGCTCAGAAAGTTCAAACCAGATATGAGTCTGAAAATTAAAGAAGAGGTCACCAAGCAGATCAAAGCTAAGGTTCTCAGAGTGGTCGAATATCCAACTTGGTTGGCCAACATCGTGCTAGTTCCGAAGAAGGATGGGAAAGTCAGAGTATGTGTCGATTATCGGGATTTAAACAGAGCAAGTCCCAAAGATGATTTCCCATTACCCAATATACACATACTGATAGACAACTGTGCCAAACATGAACTCCAGTCTTTTGTGGATTGCTTCACGGGATATCATCAGATTTGGATGGATGAAGAAGATGCCGAGAAGACAGCTTTTATTACATCATGGGGGGTGTACTGCTATAAAATGATGTCGTTTGGTCTGAAGAATGCTGAGGCCTTTTATATGAGAGCCATGACAACCATTTTCCACGACATAATACACAAGGATAAAGGTATATGTGGACGGAGTCATCCTAAAATCCAAGAAGGGTTCAAATCATATAGAGGATTTGAGAAAGTTCTTTGATCGGCTTCGAAGTAATAACCTGAAACTGAACCCCGCGAAATGTGTTTTTAGGGTCCCTGCCGGAAAGCTACTAGGATTCATCGTCAGCCACCGAGGAATTGAGCTAGACCCGTCAAAGGCCAAGGCTATCCAGGATTTTCCACCTCCAAAGAACAAGAAAGATGTGATGAGTTTCTTGGGGCATCTCAATTACATCAGCCACTTCATAGCACAATCGACCGTGATTTGTGAGCCAATTTTCAAAATGTTAAAGAAGGATGCCGCAACAAGTTGGATTGAAGACTGCCAGAAAGATTTTGACAAAATCAAGGAGTATTTGTCCACACCACCAGTCCTGGTCCCGCCGGAACCTGGCAGACCTCTGCTACTCTATCTGTCCGTACTAGATGGAGCTTTCGGTTGTGTCTTAGGACAACACGATGAGACATGAAGGAAAAAGCAGGCCATATACTATTTGAGTAAGAAGTTCACACCCTGAGAAGCACGATATTCTTTGCTGGAATGCACCTACTGTGCTCTGACATGGATAGCTCAAGCATTGAGGCACTACCGCTGTGCCTATGCCACATATCTCATATCAAGAATGGATCCTCTGAAATATATCTTCTAGAAACCCATGCCTACAGGGAAGCTGGCAAAATGGAAGATACTGTTAAGTGAATTTGACATTGTTTATGTAACTCAAAAGGCGGTCAAGGGACAAGCATTAGCAGATCATCTTGCAGAAAATCCTGTAGGAGGAGAATACGAGCCACTAAAAACGTATTTTCCTGATGAAGAAGTTTCATTCGTAGGAGAAGATATCGCTGAAACCTATGACGGTTGGAGAATGTTTTGGATGGGGCTAGAAATTTCAAAGGAGTGGGTATTGGAGCCGTTTTGGTGTCAGAGACAGGACAATATTACCCGGTATCCGCAATGCTCAGATTTCCGTGCACCAGCAATATGGAAAAATACGAGGCTTGCATCTTGAGGCTCAATTTGGCCATTGACATGAATATCCAGAAATTGCTGGTAATTGGTGATTCAGGTCTTCTGGTACATCAGGTTCTAGTAGAGTGGGCCACAAAGAATACCAAAATATTACCATATCTATATCAGGTGCAAGAGTTGATGAAGAGGTTCACAAAGATAGAGTTCATACATGTTCTGAGAATCCAGAATGAGTTCGTGGACGCATTGGCCACTCTGTCCTCCATGATACAACACTCAGACAAGAATTTCATCGACCCTATTCCAGTAAGGATCCATAATCAGCCAGCTTATTGCGCTCACGTTGAAGAAGAAACATATGGGAATCCGTGGTTCCATGATATCAAGGAATACTTGGCAAAAAAAGAGTACTCTGAGCATGCAAATCATACTCAAATACGCACGCTCCGAAGATTATCCAACCATTTCTTCCAAAGTGGAGGAATTCTGTATAGACGGACTCCATACCTAGGATTGTTACGGTGTGTTGATGCCAAGAAAGCTTCCGGAACTTGCGGACCATAGATGAACAATTTCGTTTTAGCCAAGAAAATACTGAGAGTAGGATATTTTTGGATGACTATGGAAACAGACTGCATTAGGTATGTATAGAAGTATCATCACTGCCAAATACATGCAGATATGATACGGGTGCCGCCAAATAAACTCAATGCAACAAGTGCACCTTATCCTTTCTCTGCTTGGTGGATGGATGTCATCGATCCGATCGAGCCAACCACTTCAAACGGGCACAGGTTCATTTTAGTGGCCATAGACTACTTCACAAAATTGGTCGAGGCTTCACCTTACAAAGCCGTAACTAAGAAAGTCATAGCAGATTTTGTCAGAAATCATATTGTTTGCAGATTCAGGGTGCCAGAATCCATCATCACCGACAACGCCGTCAACCTCAACAGTGATTTGATGAAAGCTATGTGTAAAACACTCAAAATCAAGCATAAGAATTCCATAGCATACAAGCCTCAAATGAATGGAGCCGTGGAGGCCGCCAACAAGAATATTAAGAAAATATTGAGAAAGATGGTAGACAACCACAAGCAATGGCACAAGAAATTATCATTTGCCTTATTGGGTATCGTACCACAGTCCGCACATTAACCGGGGCAACCTCCTACTTCCTGGTCTACGGTACTGAAGTTGTTATTCTTTCGAAAGTCGAAATTCCTTCTTTAAGAATCATACAAGAAGCTGAACTCAGTGATGCAGAATGGATAAGAAGTCGCTATGAACAATTAGCTCTCATTGACGGGAAAAGAATGAATGCGGTATGCCATGGTCAACTTTATCATAATAGAATGTCCAGAGCTTTCAACAAAAGGGTCAAACCTAGATATTTCACACCGGGGCAGCTGGTGCTGAAGTGAATCTTCCCGCATCAAGAAGAAGACAAAGGGAATTTTTCACCCAATTGGAAAGGGCCCTACATGGTTCACAGAGTACTAACAGGAGGAACGCTCATACTTGCAGAAATGGACGGAGAAATTTGTCCAAAACCTATCAACTCAGACGCAGTCAAAAGATATTATGTTTAGATTGTTTACAGTTCTTTATTTGATGTAACTGAACTACGCTTGACTTGATTCCCATTTAAGAGGGGATACGTAGACAGCCCTGTGGGTTCGGTCACAACTCAATAAAATCTTCATTTTCCCTGTGGTCAGAAACTGGGGCAGAATTTTGAGGAAGACCCTCAAAATTCCGAAGCAAGTCCAGCCAACTTAGTCATATGCAGAACGGTCAAAGAATCGCCTATTAAGCTGGGGCAGAATTTTGAGGAGGACCCTAAAATTTCTAACACAAGGAAGTCGCAATGTCTCTAAAAGCGTCACACTCATTGGTTCATCTAATTTATTTGATATTGCATACTACTATGTTTTAAATAAATACTTTCATCAAATGCACGCATATGTTTTCTCGAAAACTTTACTTTTATAAACAACCAAATACTACCCCCAGTAACTTGAACATGGTCTCGATACAGGGCAAAAGCAAAGCAAAGCAAAGTAAAGCAAGCAGGTGAAGGCACAAACCAACCTTCCCCGCAAAACTCATGATTTTTCTTTGTATGCAGGAACAAGGAATATTGGCAAATATGTACACATATCAAAATCACTATCTTCATAACAACAAAGCTGCCAAACGCAAACACGTCTCCAGCTAAGAAATACTCTGCTATCACTCACTGTTTCTTTTTCTTGCATGAGGCTAAGCATTGCATTCCATTGCATGAGACTAAGACTGTCTCCTTTTATTGCACGAGACTAAGCATTGTCTCCCATTTTGCATGAGGCTAAGCCCTGCTTCCTTAATTGCATAAGGCTAAGGATTACTTTCCCTTGCATGAGACTAAGCATTGTCTCCCATTTTGCATGAGGCTAAGCATTGCCTCCTCAATTGCATAAGGCTAAGCACTGCCTTTCCTTGCACGAGACTAAGCATTGTCTCCCATTTTGCATGAGGCTAAGCCCTGCCTCCCTAATTGCATAAGGCTAAGCATTTCCTTCCCTTGCATGAGACTAAGCACTGTGTCCCATTTTGCCTGAGGCTAAGCCGTGCCTCCTCAACTGCATAAGGCTAAGCATTGCCTTTCTTTGCATAATACCAAATGCTATGCTACTTGAAATCTAGCACTATTTTTTATTTTTCTCGGGGCTAAGCTCTTCCCGCAATCTTACACAAGACCAAGCTCTATTTTGTTTCGCTTATGACCAAGCATCATGTCTTTGCATCTCATGGTCTGAAAATTTCCATTTTGTCCAAAGGCGTCATACTCCGAAGGAATCATCCTCATAGCCGGAAGACACCATGCCATGGCATGAGGATCTCTCAATATTGCACATAATTTTTCAAAGGCGTCATAGTTCAGAGGCACCATTTTCATAGCCCGAGAACATCATTTCATGGCCTGCGAATCCCTTATCACACAATTCATGTCCCAGGACATCATGGTCTAAGGACATTATCCCCATCGTCCAAAGGGAATTTGCATCATGTTAAATTATCGCAATATATATACCTGCACGTATAGTGTTTAAGTTTTACAGGTGATCTAGGAGGTAACCGTTCTCCCAACGGGAACAATCTTCGCTCCAGTTTCCGTTCAATGTTCACATCCTTCAATTATTTCAAATGCAGCCAACCACCGTTCGTTACCCACTTCCACTTGATAACCGTTCAAATACTCATCCATAACCTTTCTAAGATATATCCATTCACAATTCCATATAAATTCATCTGATATCATCAACTTGTCCATTCCTATAATAACTCCATCGGCTCAGTTCACCGCTAGATCCAGAACTACACACGACCTGATTCCCGTAAAACCAGAGATATGTAGGCAACTCAGAAATCGAGGTTCGACCTCCATTCTCCGAATCACCCCATTCGGTCAAAATTGCTCGTCATTTCTTTACCCAACATCTCTTTCATCATTTCCGGGTAAAGATGGGTAACTGTTGATACCCAATTTTCCCTCGTATTTTTAAAAAGAAATATATATACTTTCAAAATAGTACATTTGCATCATCATTTAGTTTATAAACCTATTCAAGCATTTTTCATAATTTTCCATAATTTTTAAAGGCTTTAAATTAATTTCTTTTTGCATTTTATTATATAAATATCCAACAATTATCCTTCAAATTATTTTTTATGATGATTTAATCATCCAAACTTATTATTTACACCAGCATGTATGTTTTTAAATATTTTAATGCATTTTTCATAATTACATTCGCATTTTTAGGCTAATTGCACACTTTTGCAATAATAGCCTATATTCATGTATAATTACATTATTTATACCAAAAATAATTTTTATATTTTTATAATTTTAAGTTATTATTTTTAATCATTTTGGTGCACAAATAGTTTTTTTTATTTATTAATTATTTTTATAAATTATTTTTGATAAAATATTGGGTATTTAAAAACTAGCCCCACTTTTAAACTCATTTTCAGACCAAATAATTGCCGAAAACACCTAATACACTAGCCCAAATAACCCCAGCCCAAACCAATGACCCACTAATCCCAACCCGGTCGGTACCCGTCTCACACGACTCGCCCCACTCACTTTTTAATCCTTGTCGTTGATCTCTCAAGATCAACAACCCTTATTATTTCCCTCCTTTTAATTACCCCTTCACCCCCTAACCCTAATCACTCCCCTTTCCCGCCGCCCTAATATTCTCTCATCTCCCTTCCCCCTTCTAAGAACCCTAGCCGTCGCCCCCTAAATCTTCTCCTAATCCCACCTAATATGGGATTTAATGGCTGTTTCTTGCCATATACGACCCCCTTCTGGTACTGTCTACTCCCTATAGTGCTTGCCTAAACATGGCAAGCAGATCTCTTCAAAATAGAACCAAAATCGGTTCAAATCCCTGATTTTTTAGTGTTATTCCGTCTATGTTGATCCTATGCTACTGTGAGTCCAAATAGCTATTTATATTCTGTTGATGCTTACTTTCCCTAAAACTAGGGTTTGCAGAATTGAACCAAAATTGGTTGAAATTATTTTTGTCTATATTCGTCCTATGCTACTGTTTTGTGTATATTCTGTGTAACGACCCGACCGGTCGTTCCGTGAGACTAGCTTCGTTTCCCCTATTTCAGCTTTGTTATGTGCTAGTTAACCTAATTATGTTGTGTTGGGTCGGTTGGTTCGGGTTCGGGATGGTTGTGGTGAGAACTGAGACACATAGTCTTTTAAACTGTCTTAATAGTTAGAAAAGTCAACGGGGAGTTGACTTATTGGTAAACGACCTTGGAATATAGATTTTATGGCTCAGATAGCTTCGTTAGGTGATTTGGGTCTTAGTAGTGTGTTCGGAATGTGGTTTTGAGGTCCCGTGTAGAATTAGACTTGAATTGGCGAAAGTTAGTTTTTGGCGATTTTCGGTCGGCAGTGGAAAATTAGCTATCGGGGTCGGAATGGAATTTTCGAGATTGGAGCAGGTTCGTAGTATCATTTTGGACATGTGTGCAAATTTTTAGGTCATTCAGACATGTTTTGGTTGGTATCAGCATCATTGACGAAATTTAGAAATCTCAAAGTTCATAAGCTTGAATCTGATGTGATCTTGGTGTTTTACCATTGTTTTGGGTGTTTCGAAGGCTCGACTAAGTTTGAATAAGGTTATGGGACTTTTTTGTATTTTTGATTGGGGTCCCGAGGGGGCTCGGGTTGATTTCATATAGCCATCGGGGGATTTTAAGTTGGAATATAGAAGCTGATGCTGCTGGTACTGGTGTTACCGCACCTGCGGATAGGGGACCGCATGTGCAGGCTCACAGAAGCGGATGGCTCGTCACAGATGCGGTTTTTGGTGGTAGTTTGAGGAGTTTCGCAGGTGCGATATTTTCACCGCACGTGCGAAGCCGCAGATGCAGAATTTTGATCGCATGTGCGGAGATTGGACCTCTAAGCGTTTTCCGCAGGTGCATACCTGGGACCGCAGGTGCGGGTCCGTAGGTGCGCGTAAGTGGCCGTAGGTGCGGAACCACTGGGCAGTTAGTATAAATTCCAGCCTTCGCGAATTATTGGCAGTTTCTTCATATTTTGCATGCAGGCTGAGGCTTGTTGGTTCAAATTGAAGAAGGATTTCGAGGGTCTTCTGTGGAGGTAAGTTTCTTGGACTAAAAACTTGATTCTAGTTGTTATTTGTCGGATTAGGCTTGGAATTAGTGGATTTTAATGGCATAAATTGGGGGTTTAGGGCTTGGGAAATTGACACTCATAATTAAAGAATTTAGGGGTCAATTGTGGTCGGATTTTGATGCATTTTATATGTGTAAACTCGAGAAAGGATATGGATTGTTGTGATGCGATTTTTATAGAATTTCGAGACGTGGGCCCGAGGTCCGGGTTTGGCCAATTTCGGGAATTTTGGTTAAAATTGATAGTTTTCGAGTAGGCTTTGCTCCTTTGGCATATATTGATGATATTAATCTGGTTTGGTTAGATTCGGAGCAGTCGGGAGCTGATTTGAGAGGCAAGAGCATCGCGGATTAGTATTTAGGCCGGTTTGAGGTAAGTAATGACTGTAAATCTTGTCCTGAGGGTGTGAAACCCCGGACTTCGTATTTCTCACTATTTTTGGAGTGGCGCACATGCCGGATGACGAGTGTGTGGCGTGCATTGATTTTTGGATTTGGACTTGGTCCTTTCCGCGACAACTATTGAGTTGGATATTTACTTTAAATCATATGTTAAATCGTGTTTTAAAACTATTTCTATATTTGGGGCCTTGCACTGACTTGTTTAGACCCCTTGGGGGCTTTTACTGCTATTTCCTCACTGTGTTGACTTATGATTTACACTCAGTCATATTACACTCAGTCATATTATGTTAACTGTTTTCGAAACTCAGCCTTATTTAACTATTTTGAGATACAAAATGATGTTTTGGGTCGAGTACCTCGTTTTACTGGTAGCCCTAGTGGCTTACTGAGAGTATCTGACTAAGTGAGGCCGAGGGCCTGATTGTGAGGATATAAGATGCCACGAGGTCGCTTGATATTAGTGCTTGGGCTGAAGAAGCCCCTCCGGAATCTGTACACACCCCTAGTGAGCGCAAGTACCTACTTAGTGCGAGTGCCGAGTGCCGAGTGACGATTGATTGGGAGGTATGAGTGACAGTAAGGTTGCCCGAGGGGTTGATACTGAGTGATTGTGAGGTATGTTGAGCGACTGATTTGCCCGAGGGGCGATTTATGATACATGTTTTGGACCGAGGGGCTATTTATTATTTATTTTATTTTACACTAAACTCTTTGGGTATTTTTCTGAAATTGTTGGAAAACACACTTTTCAAAGGATTTTACTGAAGTTGGCTTTTAAGGCATGTTGATTTAATGTATACACTGTTGGAAAGAAAGGCTGTACTTATTGTGAATTGATGATTTGATCTTATGTGTTTCTTACTGCTTAGACTTGATTTATTTTCATTACTACGGAGTTGGCATACTCACATTACTCCCTGCACACCTATGTGCGGATACAGGTGCTGGTACCGAGCGCTAATTTCCTTCCTTCGTGTGAAGCTGGAGTTGGGACTTCGAGGTAGCTGTTCAGTGTCCACAACATCTCTTTTCCCATTTCTTGTTTTATACTTAGTTCCTCGCTCCGAGTCTTGATGTATTATGACATTAGGGTTATTTTGTACTACTCGTAGATGCTCATGATGATTGACTCCAGGTTTTGGGGTAGTGTATAAATTGTTTTAATAATTTTGTTGTTGTGAACTGCTTAAACGAAAGAATTTTGTGATATATCGGAACAGTTTTGGAAATTATGAAAATATTATGTCAGTATGTGATTGTTGGCTAGCCTAGTTCCATGTTAGGCGCCATCACGACCGACTTAGGATTTGGGGTGGTGATAAGTTGGTATTAGAGACTTGGTTACATAGGACTCAACAGTCATGAGCAGGTTTAGCAGAGTCTTGCGGATCGGTACGGAGACGTCTGTACTTATCTTCGAGAGGCTGCAGAACCCTTAGGAAAAATCTCATTTTCTTGAATTCTGTCGTGCCATTTTGTTGATTCTCAAAATCTAAAATTTTGTTAATTCATTCTCTCACAGATGGTGAGGACTCGCGCTACCGATCAGGGTGACCAAACACCAGCTAGACTAGCGAGAGGTCAAGGCCGCGGTCGAGGCCGTGGTAGAGGTAGGGGATCAGCCGGTGTAGCACCCGGGGTAGCACCAGAGGGTCCACCTACCATTCAGGATCAGGTTCCCGCCACAGATACTCCAGCGGGACATGCTTAGGCACAGGCGGTGCCTATTGTTATTCCGGGTCTTCAGGAGACCTTGGCTCAGATCTTGACAATGTGTACTAGCCTTGCCCAGGCAGTTGCTGTATCTTCTACTGCTGCTACTTCTCATGCCGGGGGAGGCACTCAGACTCCAGCTGCCCGGACACCTGAGTAGGTCACTCAGGGCCTTCAGACATCGGGGGAAGTTCCAGCCCAGCCGGTTCCTCCAGTTCAAGACTTCGTGGTTCCAGCTATGCCAGATGATGAGCAACGTAGGCTGGAGAGATTCAGTAGGCTTCAGCCTCCGACATTCAGTGGTGCTAAGGGCGAGGATGCCCAAGGTTTTCTAGATAAGTGTTAGAGGATGCTTCGTACTGCTGGGATTCTGGAGACCAGTGGGGTCTCGTTTGCTACTTTTCAGTTTTCTGGGGCTGCTTTTACTTGGTGGGAGTTCTTTGAGAGGCGTAGGCCTGTTGGTGCAGCACCCCTCACCTGGAAGCAGTTCTCCACTATCTTCTTGGAGAAGTATGTACCCTAGTCTCACAGGGAGGAGCAGCGCAGGCAGTTTGAGCAGCTGCTTCACAGGGAGCTATCAGTGATGCAGCAAGAGATGCGGTTTTCAGAGTTGGCTCGTCATGCCACAGAGTTGGTCCCTACTGATAGGGAGAGGATTAAGAGGTTCGTGGATGGTCTCACTTATCAGCTCCGCCTTTTGATGACTAGGGAGAGGGTATCAAGTGCTACCTTCGAGCAGGTTGTTGATATTGCTCAAGATATTGTGTCGGTTCGCCGCCAGGAGCGGGAGGAGAGGGAGGCCAAGAGACCTCGTAGATCTGGTGGTTCTAGTGGTGCTCCTTCCAAGGGGAAGTTTCAGCATAGTAGAGGCCATTCATTCAAGCCTCCTCAGCAGTCCGCCCAGCCTTTAGTGGCGCATCTTCGGGGCATGGTCCCCGAAGTTCTCAGCCGGGTCGTTCTTCATTCGGTGCCTTTCTAGCCTAGAGTGCAGCTCGAGCACCACCATTTTAGGGTTCCTTTATGCTTGATTCTTCTAGTGACCATTCTGGTGCCAGGGGTTTCTTTCAGTCCCCGTCTCCAGCTCCAGGGAGTTGTATCGAGTGCGGAGAGTTTGGGTACATGTGGAGGCAGTGTCCTCATCATTTTGGTGGTTCCTCTCAGCAGAGGGGCCAGCCCTCGACTTCAGCTCTAATTACTTCACCAGCCGCCTAGACAGCTAGGGGTGGGGGCCAGACCGCCAGGGGCCACCTTAGAGGGGGAGGTCGTGCAGGTGGAGGCCAGGTTCGTATCTATGCACTTCCAGCCAGGCCAGATGCTATGGCCTCCGATGCAGTGATCACATGTATTGTCTCAGTCTGTCGCCGAGATGCTTTGGCATTACTTGACCCTGGTTCTACGTATTCCTATGTTTCTTCATATTTTTCCCATTATCTGGATATGCCCCGTGAGTCTCTAGTTGCATCAATTCATGTGTCGACTCCGGCGGGTGATACTATTATTGTGGACCGTATGCATCGGTCATGTGTGATATCTATTGGGGATCTAGAGACCCAAGTGGACCTGTTATTGCTCAGCATGGTTGATTTTGATGTGATATTGGGCATGGATTGGTTATCTCCGTGTCATGCTGTTCTTGATTATCACGCTAAGACCGTGACCTTAGCTATGACAGGATTTCCGAGGGTTGAGTAAAGAGGTTCTTCTGAGTATGTGCCTAGCAGGGTGATTGCTTACTTGAAGGCTTATCGTATGGTTGAAAATGGGTGTTTATGTATTTGGATTTTGTGAGGGATGCCAGTGGTGAGACTCCCGCTATTGATTCGGTTCCTGTGGTCCGTGATTTTTAGGACGTGTTTCCTGTAGACTTGCCAGACATGCCACCTGACAGGGAAATTGATTTTGGTATTGACCTAGTGCCAGGCACTCAACCTATCTCTATTCCACCTTATCGTATGGCACTAGCGGAGTTGAAGGAATTAAAGGAGCAGCTTCAGGAACTCCTATATAAGGGGTTCATTCGGCCTAGTGTTTCACCTTGGGGTGTTCCGGTGTTGTTTGTGAAGAAGAAGGATGGTTCTATGCGTATGCGTATTGATTATCGGCAGCTGAACAAGGTTACGGTGAAGAACCGATATCCCTTGCCCCGTATAGATGGCCCGACATCCCGAAGACTGCCTTCAGGACTAGGTATGGTCATTACGAGTTTTTGGTTATGTCATTCGGGCTAACCAATGCCCCATCGGCCTTTATGCACTTTATGCACAATGTCTTCCGACCTTATCTTGACTCCTTCATCGTGTTTATTGACGACATTTTGGTGTATTCCCAATCTCGGGAAGATCATGAGAAGCATTTGAGAGTTTTGCTTCAAACTCTGAGGGAGAAGAGATTGTATGCAAAATTTTCGAAGTGTGAGTTCTGGCTCAATTCAGTAGCTTTCTTGGGGCATGTGGTGTCCATTTAGGGTATTCAGGTTGATCCGAAGTAGATAGAAGAGGTGCAGAGCTGGCCTAGGCCGTCATCAGCTACCGAGATTCGCAGTTTCCTTGGTTTGGAAGGGTACTATCACCGTTTTGTAGAGGGATTTTCATCTATTGCAGCACCTATGAACAGGCTGACCCAGAAGGGTGCTCAGTTCAGGTGGACTGAGGAGTGTGAGGAGAGCATTCAGAAGCTCAAGTCAGCTTTGACTATAGCTCTGGTATTGGTTTTGCCTATGAATTCAGGTTCTTATACAGTTTACTGTGATGCCTCGAGAGTTGTCCTTAGAGCGGTTTTGATGCAGGGCGGTAGGTTGATTGCCTACGTGTCCAGACAGTTGAAGGTGCACGCGAAGAATTATTCAGTGCACGATCTAGAGCTAGCAGCTATAGTCCATGCCTTGAAGATTTGGCGTCATTATTTGTATGGAGCGCATTGTGAGATTTCACTGATCACCATAGTTTGCAGCATCTGCTTAAGCAGAAGGACCTGAATTTGCATCAGAGGAGATGGTTGGAGCTCTTCAAGGATTATGACCTCACCATTCTATATCATCCGGGTAAGGCCAATGTAGTGGCCGATGCCCTGAGTCGTAGAGCAGAGAGTTTGGGGAGTCTAGCCTACCTTCCAGTAGCAGAGCGACCTTTAGCACTTGATGTTCAGGCATTAGCGGGTCAGTTGGTGAGATTGGATCTATCAGTGCCTCTGCTGGTATTGGCTTGTATAGCCTCCAGATCTTCCCTTTATGATCAGATTAGAGCATGCCAGTATGATGATCCACACTTGCTCATTCTTCAGGACAGGGTCCATCGCGGTGATGCCAGGGATGTGGTTATTGGTGATGATAGGGTTATGAGGATGCATGGACGGATTTGCGTGCCCAATGTGGATGGGCTTCGAGACTTGATTCTAGATGAGGCCCATAATTCGCAGTATTCCATCCATCCAGGTGCCGCAAAGATGTATCAGGATATGAGACAACATTAATGGTGGAGGTGGATGAAGAGGGATATTGTTGAGTTTGTGGATTGGTGTCTCAACTGCGAGCAGGTCAAGTATGAGCACCAGAGACCGGGTGGATTTCTTCAAAGATTAGATATTCCAGAGTGGAAGTGGGAGCGATCACCATGGACTTCATAGTTGGGCTTCCACGGACTTCGAGGAGGTTTGATGATATATGGGTTATTATGGATCGGCTGACCAAGTCCGCGCACTTCATTCCTGTTAGTACTACTTATTCTTCGGAGCGTTTAGCTAAGATTTATATTAGGGAGATTGTCCGATTGCATGGGGTTCCAGTTTCTATCATTTCTGACAGAGGTACTCAGTTCACATCTCAGTTTTGGAGGGCCGTGCAGAGGGAGCTAGGTACTCTGGTTGAGTTGAGCACATCGTTTCATCCTCAGACCGACGGGTAGTCGGAGCGCACTATTCAGATTCTGCAGGACATGTTACGTGCGTGTGTCATTGATTTCGGGGGTTCATGGAAAAAATGCCGCTCGCGGAGTTTGCATATAATAATAGTTATCAATCGAGTATCCAGATGACCCCGTATGAGGCTTTATATGGTAGGAGGTGTAGATCTCCGATTGGTTGGTTTGAGCCGGGCGAGGCTAGGCTATTAGGAACGGACTTTGGTTCAGGATGCGTTGGGTAAGGCGAAGTTGATTCAGAAGCGGCTTCGCACGACGCAGTCTAGGCAGAAGAGTTATGCGGACCGGAAGGTCTGAGATGTGTGTTTCATGGTTGGGGAGAAGGTGCTGCTGAATATGTTACCCATGAAGAGTGTTATGAGGTTCGGGAAGAGGGGAAAGCTAAGTCCCCGGTTCATTGGGCCATTTGAGGTGCTGCAGAGGATTGGAGAGGTGGCTTACAAACTTGCCTTGCCACCCTGCTTATCGAGTATTCATCCGGTGTTCCATGTTTCGATGCTCCAGAAGTATGTTGGTGACCCGTCGCATGTTTTAGACTTCAGCACGGGTCAACTCGAGGGTGATATGTCATATGAGGTAGATCCAGTGGCTATTTTGGGTCGTCAGGTCAGAAGGCTGAGGTCTAAGGATATAACTTCAGTGGAGAGGGAAGCCGGTTGATGATGCCACATGGGAGACCGAGCGGGAGATGCGGAGCAAATATTCTCACTTATTTGAGACTCCAGGTATGTTTCTAGACCCGTTCGAGGATGAATGTTTGTTTAAGAGGGGAGGATGTAACGACCCGTCCGGTCGTTCCACGAGATTAGCCCCATTTCCCTATTTCAGCTTTGTTATGTTCTAGTTAACCTAATTATTATGTGTTGGGTCGGTTGGTTCGGGTTCGGGGTGGTCGTGGTGAGAACTGAGACACTTAGTCTCTTAAACGGGCTTAATAGTTAGAAAAGTCAACGGGGAGTTGACTTATTGGTAAACAACCTCGGAATGTAGATTTTATGGCTCTGATAGCTTCGTTAGGTGATTTGGGTCTTAGGAGTGTGTTCGGAATGTGGTTTTGAGGTCCGGTGTAGAATTAGGCTTGAATTGGCGAAAGTTAGTTTTTGGCGATTTCCGGTCGGTAGTGGAAAATTAGCTATCGGGGTCGGAATGGAATTTCGGAGGTTGGAGCAGGTTCGTAGTGTCATGTTGGACGTGTGTACAAATTTTTAGGTCATTCGGACGTGTTTTGGTTGGTTTCGGCATCATTGGCGAAATTTAGAAATCTCAAAGTTCATAAGCTTGAATCCGATGTGATCTTGGTGTTTTAGCATTGATTTGGGTGTTTCGAAGGCTCGACTAAGTTTGAATAAGGTTATGGGACTTGTTTGTATTTTTGGTTGGGGTCCCGAGGGGGCTCGGGTTTATTTCAGATGGACATAGGGGGATTTTAAGTTGGAATATAGCAGCTAATGATGCTGGTGCTGGTGTTACCGCACCTGCGGATAGGGGACCGTAAGTGCGGGCCGGCAGAAGCGGACGGCTTGTCGCAGATGCGGGTTTTGGTGTGTTGGAGGAGTTCCGCAGGTGCGAGATTTTTACCGCACCTGCGAAGTTGCAGATGCAGAAGTTTGATTGCAGGTGCGGAGATTGGGCCTCTAAACGTTTTCCGCAGATGCGCACCTGGGACCGCAGGTGCGCGTAAGTGGCTGTAGGTGCGGAACCACTGGGCAGTTAGTATAAATTCCATCCTTCGCGAATTTTTGGCACTTTCTTCATATTTTGCATGTGGGCTAAGGCTTTTGGGAGCAAATTGAAGAAGGATTTCGAGGGTCTTCTGTGGAGGTAAGTTTCTTGGACTAAAAACTCGATTCTATGTTGTTATTTGTCGGCTTAGGCTTGGAATTAGTGGATTTTAATGGAATAAATTGGGGGTTTAGGGCTTGGGAAATTGAGACTTATAATTAAGGAATTTAGGGGTCAATTATGGTCGGATTTTGATGCATTTTATATGTGTAGACTCGGGAAAGGATAAGGATTCTTGTGATGTGATTTTTATACAATTTCGAGATGTGGGCCCGAGGGTCGGATTTGGCCAATTTTGGTTAAAATTGATAGTTTTCGAGTAGGCTTTGCTCCTTTGACGTATATTGATGATATTAATCTGGTTTGATTAGATTCAGAGCAGTCGAGAGCCGATTGGAGAGGCAAGAGCATCGCGGATTAGTATTTGGGCCGGTTTGAGGTGACTAATGACTGTAAATCTTGTCCCGAGGGTATGAAACCCCGAATTTCATATTTTCTCACTATTTTTGGAGTGACGCACATGCCGGATGACGAGTGTGTGGCGTGCACTGATTTTTGGATTTGGACTTGGTCCTTTCCGCGACAACTATTGAGTTGCGTATTTACTTTAAATCATATGTTAAATCGTGTTTTTAAACTATTGCTATATTTGGGCCGTAAGCCATGTTTGGGGCCTTGCGCCAACTTGTTTAGACCCCTTGGGGGCTTTTACTTCTATTTCCTCACTGTGTTGACTTATGATTTACACTCAGTCATATTATGTTTAACTGTTTTCGAAACTCAGCCTTATTTACACTATTTTGAGATACGAAATAATGTTTTGGGTCGAGTACCTCGTTTTACCGATAGCCCGAGTGTCTTACTGAGAGTTTTTGACTGAGTGAGGCCAAGGGTCTGATTGTGAGGATATGGGATGCTAGGAGGTGGATTGATATTAGCGCTTGGGCTGAAGGAGCCCCTCCGGAGTCTGTACACACCCCCAGTGAGCGCAGTACCTACTGAGTGCGAGTGCGGAGTGCGGAGTGCCAAGTGACGAGTGATTGGGAGGCATGAGTGACAGTGAGGTTGCCCGAGGGGCTTATACTGAGTGGTTGTGAGGTATGCTGAGCGACTGATTCTGAGTGATAATTTTCCCGAGGGGCGATTTATGATACATGTTTTGGCCCGAGGGGCTATTTATGATTTATTTAATTTTATACTAAACTCTTTGGGTATTTTTCTGAAATTTGGAAAATAAACTTTTCAAAGGATTTTACTAAAGTTGGCTTTTAAGGCATGTTGATTTAATTTATACACTGTTGGAAAGAAAGGCTGTACTTATTGTGAATTGATGATTTGATGTTATGTGTTTCTTACTACTTAGACTTGATTTATCATTACTACTGAGTTGGCATACTCACATTACTCCCTGTATCCCTGTGTGCAGATACAAGTGTTGGTACCGAGTGCTAGCTTCCTTCCTTCACGTGCAGTCGGAGTTGGGATGTCACGACCCGATTTCGGAGTTATGATGGCGCTTGTCGTGGAACCAGGAAAGCCACCCCTTTATCTAAGCTAAATTCAGTTTTCAGCAAAAAATACAATTTTAAACGAAATTATAGATAACACTAAGCGTCTAAAGTTTAAAAAAAATATTTGAAACAAAAATTTAAAATTTCCAACCCCGGATCCGGTGTCACTCAGTCTTGAGCTGCTATATAAAAAAAATAAAGAATGAAGAAATAAACAACATAGTCTCAAAATAAGTGCAACAGGTGGAATAAGGCAGAGAAGACGAGGTCACGATCGCCAGCTGCTACCTCGACAACTCCAATGAAAACTCTGACAGCTGCTCAATATACACTACCGGGTCCTAGTGTACCTGGATCTGCACACAAGGTGCAGGGGGTAACGTGAGTACACCAACTCTGAAGTAACGAACCCAAACTATGGGCTGAGAGGTAGTGACAGACAAAACCTCAGAACTTACAATAAACAGTATACAGTAACTAGACATGCTAACAGTTTATCAAAATGAGTAAATATGCCAATTATGCCATTATACTCTACATGCCATCATAAAATATATGCATGAAATCAGTGTAGATATGCACATAGAGCTCACAACCCTCACACATCAGTCCACTCATTACCGTATATGGCTCTCAGGCCCAGGGAAAAGTCCATCCCGGAATGTACATAATCATTGGTGACCGTAGTCACTCCGTACTGAGGAAAAAGCCCAATCCAGCCCCACGGAGAAAGTCCATCTCCGGAATACAACGCTCGGACCAGATCTATGTCCAGGGAAGATCCATCCCTCATATTACATCCACTTCAGACACGATCCATGCCCAGGGAAAATACAACCCTCAACATCAATGCGCTCACTGGGGGTGTAAAGACTCCAGAGGGGCCCTAGTGGCCCAAGCGCTATATCAAGTCAACGAAGGCATGATTTAAGTATCGCTGCGGTGTGCAATCCGATCCCATAACTGTCTCAATAACAGGCTCTCGGCCTTACTCAGTCATTACCCTTCAGTCTCACTCACATGGATCATAGATGCCTCCATCAGCCCGAAACAATGGTAAGTATGCATATAATTAACAATACTGAGACTGAGATATGAAGTGATATGCTACAACAGGTTTGAGTATATGAAATCAAATAATCACAAAATGAGACAGTAATATACGACCACTCGGGTCTCAACATTTTCGGCATGAAGCCAAGCATTTATACTTAACATGATTTCTAACAGGTTCGCAATTACCACATTAACAGAAGCACATATATCATTCGGGAATAATCACTAAGCGGTACCATAGGTTAAGCCAAGCCATAATTACTCGGTGTGCGCCCGCACGCCCGTCACTTGGCATGCGTGTCACCTCGATTATAGTCATAAATCATTTAGCCCGGGATTTCGAACCCTCTGAACCAAGATTGGAAACGTTACTTACCTCAAAACCGGCTAAAATACTATTCCACAGTGCCTTTGCCTCTAAAATCGGCCTCCGAGTGCTCCAAATCTACCAAAAATCAGATGTATAACATTATAATATGCCAGGGAACGAACCCTAATCGAAATTTATCAAAAATACTCAAAAATCCCTAATTTGGTCAAACCCGACCCCCGGGCCCACATCTCAGAACTCGGTGAAATTTACACCACAAAAATCCTTATTCTCCCACGAGTCTATACGTACCATGAACACTGAAATCGGAGTCAAAATGACCCCTCAAATTCTCATTTTAAGGTCTCTAAACCACAAGCCCTAATTACCTATTTTAGCACTATTTTTCCCCAAATTTCCACCAATAATCCGACCTTTAATTACATATAAACGAGTTTTAAGTCCAAATTCCTTACCTCAATGAAGAACTATCGATTTCCCTCTTCAAAAACCCTTCAAAAGCTTCAAACCGAATAACAATGGTGAAAGAATGGCCAAAATTCGCTAAGGGTTCTTTTTAAAGGTTCTGCCCAGTGATGACCGCACATGCGGTCCTTTTCTCGTACATGCGGACCCGCACCTGCGGTCCTAGGTGCGCACCTGCGAAAATGACTTAAGTTCGGACTTCCGCACCTGCGACTAATCCTCCGCACCTGCGACTCCTCAAGTGCGGTACAATTCTCGCACCTGCGACCTTCACTAGTCCAGCCAACTTTCGCATTTGCGGAGCCTTGTCCGCTTCTGTGGGCTTGCACCTGCGGTCCCCCATTCGTAGGTGCGGAAACACCAGAAAGTTTCCCACCAGCAACTCTAAATTTCCAAAAATCATGCCGTTACCCATCCGAACTCAACCCGAGGCCCTCGGGACCCCAACCTAAAATACAAACAAGTCATAATTGATCAACCGGACTTAGTCGAACTCTCAGAACACCCCAAAATAACATTGAAACACCAAATCAACCCATGATTCAAGCTTAAAGATATTCAAACTTCTGAAATTCATCAAAGATTCCGAACCTAACCAAACCTCGTCCAAATGATATGAAAATTTGCACACACATCCAAAATGATGCTACGAACCTGCTCCAACTTCCGGAATTCCATTTCGACCCCGATAGCCTATTTTCCACTGCCGACCGGAAATCACCAAAAACTAACTTTCGCCAATTCAAGCCTTATTCTATATCGGCCCTCAAAACTACATTCCGAACACACTCCTAAGTCCCAAATCACCTAACGAAGCTATCCGAGCCATAAAATATGCATTCCGACATCATCTACCTTTAAGTCAACTCCCGATTGACTTTTCCAACTATTGAGCTCATTTAAGAGGCTAAGTGCCTAAATTCTTACCACGACCACTCTGAACCCGAGTCAACCAACCCAACGCCTCACAAAAGAGATGAACCACACAAGCAATGAAGCCGAAATGGTGGAAATGGGATAAACTCTCGGAACGACTGGCCGGGTCGTTACATTCTCCCCTTCTTAAACAAACGTTCATCCTCGAACGTTCCAAGAGTTGTTCCAAAAGCCATCAACCCGCCGAATAACCTTACCATGCACATACTCGGGGCGACCTCACACCTACCTAATAATACAATACATTCGAATTCCACTATATCCAACCTAATCCCTACGCCTTAGAACCCAAATTCCACGTCAGAACTCATCTACAAGATTAGAATAACGCCTCCACACACCGTATATACCTGAACCAAATCACACGAATCTGAAAGACAACAACTCATACGTCCAAACTCTATGATACCCAACTACTTTACCTTAATCACCTCCTCTAGAAGGCCACAACAGAATCGCACCATGTGTGCTTAAAACCAACAAATCGTCGCTCCTCGAAGCAGGGACATGTAACCCCTAGATCATCCCGGAGCACAGACAAACCTAATAGCCATTACTGACACCCTCATAATAGCTCTACGGAGTCAAACAATCCGATTCGGTGCAAAACACCTACATCAAGTCATACCTAAAAGTATCATCATTTACCTGATCAAACTATGTCGAGATTGACCATACTCAGAAATGACACATCTACTCGGGTCTCTAGACCCCCAATAGGTACCACACACGACCGACACACGCGGTCTGTAACAATAACATCACCCACAAGGGCGAGCACATGAACATATGTAACAAAAGATTCACGGGGCATATCCAGAGAATGGGCTAAAATATGATGAACATGTGAATACGAAAAACCGGAATCAAATAAAAATTGAAGCTTCTCGTGACAGACTGAGACAATACCTAGGATCACGGCATCAGAAGCCATCTCATCCGGTCTGGCTGAAAATACATAAAATCGGGCTTGATCACCACAGGGTCGACCTCCCCCTTTAGGGCGACCCCTACCTTCCTGACCCCCACCTCTAGCTGCCTGGGCAGGCGGTGCAGCTACTGAGTCTGAAATCACGGGTTGACTCCTCTGCTAATAAGTACCTCTCGCAAGATGGGGACAAAACCTCTTGATATGACCCACATCTCCACACTCAAAGCAACCTCTCTAGGAGAATGGCACTGGGGATTTAAGGGAACCCCTAGCACCAGGATAACCACTGGAAGAACCAGGCATAGATGAACTCTGAACCGATGGTGTCCAAGATGAACTCTGAGCCGGCAGGGCACTGAAAGATGGGTGCACCTGATTCGAACTGTGAGGATCATGACCAACTGATCCACCATGATAACCTGAGTGACCTGGCTGAGCCTGCCTGAATAGACGGCCTCTGCCGGGCTGAGCCTGCCCCCTGAAGGAACCCCACAAAAACTCCCAGATCCTCGGGACCTCTTGGCCTCCCTCTCAATCCGCTCCTGGTGACAAACCGACTCAATCTCTCTGGCAATGTCAACCACCTCCTCAAAAGAAGTGCCAGATACCTTTCCTTAGTCAGAAAAATTCGAAGCTGATAAGTGAGGCCATCAACAAACCTCCTGATCCTCTCCCTATCCATGGGAATTAGCCAAATTGCATGACGGGCCAACTCGGAGAACCTCATCTCATATTGCGTCACGGTCATGTCCTCCTGGTGCAACTGCTCGAACTCCCTGCACAGCTCCTCCCTGCGGGACTGCGGTATGTACTTCTCCAGGAACAGAATAGAGAACTGACGCCAGGTAAGGGTTGCTGCATCAGCAAGTCTACGCCTCTCATAGGCCTCCCACCAAGCGAGTGCAGCTCCTGCGAACTGGAAGGTAGTAAATGGGACCCCACTAGCCTCCAGTATCCTTGCTGTGGGAAGGATCCTCTGACACTTGTCCAAAAAGCTCTGGACGTCCTCGCCCTCAGTACCACTAAAAATTGGAGGCTGAAGTCCACTAAACCTCTCTAACCTATGCTGCTCATCATCTGCCAAAGCTGGGACAACAAAATCTTGGGCTGGGGCAACCGGCTGGACTGGAACTGTCCTCGGTGTTTGAAGCCCCTGAGTTACCTGCTCAGGTGTCCGGGAAGCTGGAGTCTGAGTAACTCCCCCGGCCTTAGAAGTAGCAGCAATAGACATGGCGACGGCCTGTGCCAGGCTGGTGTACACCGTCAAAATCTTGGCTAGGGTCTCCTGAAGACCCAGAATCACAATGGGCACTGCTGGTGCCTGATCCTGTCCCACTAGGATCTCAACTGAGGAGACCTGATCCTGAGCAGTGAGAGGGTCCACAGGTACTGCCCCGGCTGCTAAGCGGGATTAACCCCTCCCTCTGCCACGACCTCGACCGCGGCCTCGACCTCCAGCTGGTCCTGCCGGTGTCTGATCAACACGATCGGTAGCACGAGTTCTCACCATCTGTGAGAGAATGAAATCAATAGATGTTTAGTTCCAGAATTCAACAGAGTCGCACGACAGAATTCAATAATGAGGGATTTTTCCTAAGGGTTCTGTAGCCTCTCGAAGATAAGTACAGACGTCTCCGTACCGATCCGCAAGACCCTACTAAACCTGCTTATGGATGGTGAGACCAATTTAACCTAAAGCTCTGATACCATCTTATGACCCGATTTCGGAGTCGTGATGGCACGTGTCGTGGAACCAGGCAAGCCGCCTCTTTTATCTAAACTAAATTCAGTTTCCAGCAAAAAATACAATTTTAAACAAAATTATTGATAATACTAAGAGTCTGAAGTCTAAAAACAATATTTGAAATAAAAAATTAAAATTTCCAGCCCTGGATCCGGTGTCACCCAGTCATGAGCTGCTATATAAAAAAAATAAAAAATGAATAACTAGACAACATAGTCTCAAAATAAGTGCAACATGTGCAATAAGGAAGAGAAGACGAGGTCGCGATCGCCAGCTGCTACCTCGACAACTCCAATAAAAACTCTGACAACTGCTCAATATCCACTATCGGGTCCTGGTGTACCTGGATCTGCACACAAGGTGCATGGGGTAACGTGAGTACACCAACTCAGAAGTAACGAACCCAAACTATGGGCTGAGAGGTAGTGACAGACAAAACCTCAGAATTTACAATAAACAGTATACAGAAAGTAGACACGCTAATAGTTTATCAGAATGAGTAAATATGCCAATTATGCCATTATACTCTACATGCCATCATACAATATATGTATGAAACCAGTATGGATATGCACATAGTGCTTACAACCCTCACACAGAAGTCCACTCAGTACCGTATATGGCACTCAGGCCCAGCGAAAAGTCCATCTCGAAATGTACATAATCATTGGTGACCGTAGACACTCCGTACTGAGGAAAAAAGGCCAATCCAGCCCCACGGAGAAAGTCCATCTCCGTAATACAACACTCGGACAAGATCCATGTTCAGGGATGATCCATCCCTCACATAACATCCACTTCAGACACGATCCATGCCCAGGGAAAATCCATCCCTCAACATCAATGCGCTCACTGGGGGTGTAAAGACTCCGGAGGGGCCCTAGTGGCCCAAAAGCTATATCAAGACAACGAAGGCATGATTTAAGTGTCGCCGCGGTGTGCAATCCGATCTCATAACTGTCTCAATAACAGGCTCTCGGCCTTACTCAGTCATTACCCTTCAGTCTCACTCACATGGATCATAGATGCCTCCATCAGCCCGAAACAATGGTAAGTATGCATATAATTAACAATACTGAGATTGAGATATGAAGTGATATGCTATAACAGGACTGAGTATATGAAATCAAATAATCACAAAATGAGACAGTAATATATGACCACTCGGGTCTCAACATTTTCGGCATGAAGCCTAGCATTTATACTTAACATGATTTCTAACAGGTTCGCAATTACCACATTAACAGAAGCACAAATATCATTAGGGAATAATCACTAAGCGGTGCCATAGGATAAGCCAGGCCACAATTGCTCGGTGTAGGCCCGCACGCCCGTCACTTTGCATGCGTGTCACCTCGATTATAGTCAGAAATCATTTAGCTCAGGGTTTCGAACCCTCAGAACCAAGTTTTGATACGTTACTTACCTCAAAACCGGCTAAAATACTATTCCGCATTGCATTTGCCTCTAAATTCAGCCTCCGAATGCTCCAAATCTACCAAAAATCAAATGTTTATCATTATAATATGCCAAGGAACGAAACCTAATCAAAATTTATCAAAAATACTCAAAAATCCCGAAATTGGTCAAACCCGACCTCCGGGCACACATCTCAGAACTTGATGAAATTTACACCACAAAAATACTTATCCTCTCACGAGTCTATACATACCAAGAACACTAACGGAGTCCAAATGACCCCTCAAGTTCCCATTTTAAGGTCTCCAAACCACAAGGCCTAATTACCTATTTTAGCACTGTTTTTCCCCAAATTTCCACCACTAATCCGACCTTTAATCACATATAAATGAGTTTTAAGTCCAGAATCCTTACCTCAATGAAGAACTATCGATTTCCCTCTTCAAAAACCCTTCAAAAGCTTCAACCCGAGTAACAATGGTGAAAGAATGGCCAAAATTCGTTAAGGGTTCTTTTTATAGGTTCTGCCCAGCGATGACCGCACTTGCGGTCCTTTTCTCACACCTGCGGACCCGCACCTACGGTCCCAGTCGCGCACCTGCGAAAATGACTTAAGTCTGGACTTCCGCACCTGCGACCAATTCTCCGCACCTGCGACTCCGTAGGTGCGGTACAGTTCTCGCACCTGCAACCTTCATTGGTCCAGCAAACTTCTGCATCTACGGAGCCTTGTCCGCTTCTGCAGGCTCGCACCTTCGGTCCCCCATCCGCAGGTGCGGAAACAACAAAAAGTTTCCGACCAGCAACTCCAAAATGCCAAAAATCATGCCGTTATCCATCCGAACTCAACCCGAGGCCCTCGGGACCCCAACCAAAAATACAAAAAAGTCATAATTGATCACCCGGACTTAGTCGAACTCTCGGAACACCCCAAAATAACATCGAAACACCAAATCAACCCATGATTCAAGCCTAAAGATATTCAAACTTCCGAAATTCACCAAACCTCGTCCAAATGATATGAAAATTTGCACACACATCCAAAATGATGCAACGAACCTGCTCCAACTTTCAGAATTCCATTTCGACCCCGATAGCCTATTTTTCACTGCCGATCGAAAATCGCCAAAAACTAAATTTCGCCAATTCAAGCCTAATTCTATACCGGACCTCAAAACTACATTTTGAACACACTTTTAAGTCCCAAATCACCTAACGAAGCTATCCGACCCATAAAATCCGCAATCCGAGGTCGTCTACCTATAAGTCAACTCCCGGTTGACTTTTTCAACTATTGAGCTCATTTAAGAGGCTAAGTGCCTAAATTCTCATCACGACCACTCAGAACCCAAGTCAACCAATCCAACACCACAAAAAAGAGATGAAACACACAAGTAATGAAGACGAAATGGGGTAAACGAGATAAACTCTCGGAACGACTGGCCGGGTCGTTACATGGGACTTCAAGGTAGTTGTTTTGTACTACTCGTAGATGCTCATGACGGTTGACTCCAGGTTTTGAGGTAGTGTATAAACTGTTTTATTCATTTTTTGTTGTTGTGGACTGCTTAAACGAAAGAATTTTGTGATATATCGGAACCATTTTGGAAATTATAAAAATATTATGTCAGTATGTGATTGTTTGCTAGTCTAGTTCCATGTTAGGATCCACCACGGCCGTCTTAGGATTTGGGGTCATGACATTCTGTTGATATTTAATTCCCTGAAAAAACAAAGGTTTACAGTCTCCTAAACCTTGTGTAAATGAAGTTTGTTTTCTGGGTTTGATCAACTGTGATTTTTGGGTTGTGGTGAAACCTGTATGGATATGAAATTTAAGGCCTGGATGGGATGGGTATACTTTGGGCTTGTTTAGGCCCACTATACTTATATTGTAACTTTGTTATTTATTTTATTCATTGGACCTGTAATATTTCTGTAATAACAATTGGGGTGTTAGTAAAATTGGGAAAATGGGTCTATTCTAATGTTTGCATGAAAAAGGTAGAAATCCTCCCTATAGGTGTTTAATTTGTTTAACATGTTCTGCTCCTATGTGTTTGTTAGATAACCTACCTATAGGACTTGAGTACTTAATTTGTTCAACATGTTCTTCTCCTATATGTTTTGTTAGATATCATGCCTATAGGAAATAAAATGTCAATGACCATTATTTCAATTTGCATAACTGCAACATACTCATTAGATACCATGACCATAGGATTATACTAGCTTATGTTCTACTGATCTTCATATAGAAATCATGCATATAGGACATTGGTTATTTTCTATTGTTATGATACTGCTCACCTAGAAGACCTGCTTATAGGGGCTAAGTATTAAAAATCAGTTTCAATCATTAATCGCTAGAAATCCTTCCTATAGGGTTTACCACTCGCCTTAATGTGTTAATACTCAACTTTAAAAAACTGTTTCATTGCTTAGCCATGCCACTATTAGAAAGAATGCATATAGGATCAAACAGAGTAATTCTGAGTATTTCTAATGGTTATCACTGCTAATTACTGCATAAATCACCTAAATATCATGTCTATAGGTTTAATCGCTTATAATCTGTAATTTCGATAATCAGCATGCAATACCAAATACCTCCTAAAGTGTATAGCTGTTTGGAAATCATGTCTATAAGTTTAAGGTGTCACCTTGCATCTGAAACTGCCTACACGTTTGAATCCAAGATCACATAGAAACCATGTCTACATGGCTTAATGGCTTTAACTTGCCTCAATTTTGAAATTGTCTAACGCCTAATGTGAGAATTTGTTCACGTGCATTTGTTGTCTAAATGTGGAGGCTAACTTGAGCCCTTAATTTCCTTTACATGAATTCCAACTTGTTTTGTATGTCGCCTAGTTTTACCATTTTTGAGCAGCCTAAGTTAAGTCTAGAACCATCCAAAATATAGGTCCAAACGCCTCATGGGACATAGGCATAAGACGGGTAGTGCACGCATAAGGAACGATTTAGAATCAACTAGTGCGCTTTAGGTAAAAATTTAAAGATAGTAATCGGGTAGCAGGAGATGATAGTCTTTGCCCGCTGAATAATACGAGTAACACCCCATTTCGAGGGAGTTACGAAGTATTATTTATGTTGCAAGGGGTGATCCTTTAGGCTAAAAAACTTAGGACCCCCATCTTGTCTTAAAATTAATTATTTATGTTTGTTCAGGGTCTTTTGATAATAACTGCCCAAACATTTTTTTTCTCTCTATTTGTTTGACTAATTCATGTATTTCGAGTTCGGTCGAGAACCACAGTTGTGGACCTCGAAGAGTGCCTAACACCTTCTCTTCAAGGTAATTTGAGCCCTTAACCGATCTTTGGTGACGCAAACTGGTTAAACCAGAGTTATTTGCAAATAGGTGCCTTAACACACCTCAAACCTGTTAGGTGGAAACTCTCTCTTTTAACACCTTCCTTAAAAGAGTTGGCACATGTCGAAACCTGATTTCGCGAGAAAAAAGGGCACAAAAATATCATAGTCCTTTAGTAGCTCCAACCATCTCCGCTGCCTCAAATTTAGATCCTTTTGTTTGAACAAGTTTTGAAGGCTTCGATGATCCGTAAACACCTCACAAGACACATCGTGGAGATAATGCCTCCAAATCTTCAATGCATGAATGATGATAGCCAACTCCAAATCATGAACATGGTAGTTCTTCTCATGGGGCTTCAACTGGCGTGAAGCATAAGCAATTACTTTATCCCCCTGCATCAAGACACACCCAATACTAATCCGAGAAGAATCACAATACACTGTATAAGAGCCTAAAACTGAAGGCAACACTAGAACTGGAGTTGTGGTCAAGGCAGTCTTGAGCTTCTAAAGGCTCTCCTCACACTCATCCGACCACCTGAAAGTAGCACCCTTTTGGGTTAATTTTTTCAAGGGAAATGCAATAGACGAGAAACCCTCCACGAAGAGACGATAATAACCAGCCAAGCCGAGAAAGCTCTAAATCTCCGTAGCTAAGGACGGTCTGGGCCAACTATGAACCGCCTCAATCTTCTTTGGATCCACCTGAATCCCCTCACTGGATACCACATGCCCCAAGAACGCCACTGAACGTAGCGAAAACTCACACTTGGAGAACTTGGCATAAAGCTTCTCCTCCCTCAATCGTTGCAACACAATCCTCAAATGCTGAGCATGCTCCTCCTGGCTACGATAGTACACCAGGATGTCATTATTGAATACTATGATGAATGAGTCAAGATAAGGCTGAAACACACTGTTCATCAGATGCATGAATGCTTCTGGGGCATTAGTCAGCCCAAAAGACATCACAAGGAACTCACAATGGCCATAACAGGTCCTGAATGCTGTCTTTAAAATGTCCGAGTCCCAAATATTCAACTGGTGATACCCAGACCTCAAATAAATCTTAAAGTACACTCTTGCTCCCTGAAGCTAGTCAAATAGATAATCAATGCATGACAAAGGATACTTGTTCTTGATTGTAGCTTTGTTGAACTGCCTATAGTGCATGCACATCCTCATAGTACCATACTTCTTCTTCAAAAACGAAACCGTTGCACCCCAAGGAGACGCACTAGTCCTAATAAAACCCTTATCAAGAAGTTCCTGAAGCTTCTCCTTCAATTCCTTCAACTCAGCTGGTGCCATACGATACGGTGGAATAGAAATGGACTTAGTACCCGACACCAAGTCAATACAAAAGTCAATATCCCTGTCGGGGGGCATGCGAGGCAGGTATGTGGGAAACACATCAAGAAAATCTCGCACCACCAGAATAGAATCAATAGTTGGAGTATCAACACCAACATCCTTCACAAAGGACAAATAAGATAAGAAAACCTTCCCAACCATCTGCTAGGCCTTCAAATATGAAATCACTATGCTGGGAACATAGTATAGAGAACCTCTCCACTCAATCCTTGGCAACCCCAGCATCACTAACGCCACGGTCTTAGCATGACAATCTAGAACAACATGACTTAGAGACAACCAATACATACCCAAGATCACGTCGAAATCAACCATACTAAGCAATAAGAGATCAACTCTAATCTCCAATCCCCCAATAGTCACTACACACGAACGATATACACGGCCCACAATAATGGTGTCACCCACTAGCGTAGATACATGAACAGATAAAACTAAGGACTCACGTTGAATATCCAGATAATGAGTAAAATACGATGACACATACGAATAAGTGGAACCAGGGTCAAATAATACAGAGGCATCCCTATGGCATACTAAGACAATACCTATGATCACTGCATTTTAAGAAACAACATCTAGTCTGGAAGGAATAGCATAGATTCGGGTCTGACCGCCACCTGATCGGCCTCCCCCTCTAGGGTGACCTCTGGCTGCCTGATCCCCATTGCAAGCTGTCTGGGCGGGTGGTGAAGTAACAGGTGCTGAAGTCGTAGTCTGACTCCTCTACTATGCTGGACCTCCCATAAGGCGGGAACAATGTCTCTTTATGTGACCCAAATCCCCACACTCAAAACTCCCCTTCCCTGTAAATGACGGTGAGTACTAAGGCGGACACCGAGAGCCAGAATAACTATCAGAAGGACCTGGTGTAGATGAATCCTGAACTGATGGTGCACAAGACGGAATCTAAGGTGGGAGGGCACTGAGAGATGACTGACCCGGATGAGCACTATATGAAGCATGGCTGGATGATGCACCATGGTGAACCGGACAAGCCATCTGGGCGTGCCTATAAGTACGCCTCTACTGTGGTAGAACTGACCCTAAAAGGAACACCGCTGAAACCATCCAAGCTATGAGGCTGCTTGGCCTCCCTCTCTCTGTGCTCCTGACTGCGGACCGTCTCTATCTGCCGAGAAATATCGACCACCTCGTCAATAGTAGCACCAGATACCCTTTCCCTAGTCATAAGCAACCACAACTAATATAAGAGGCCATTAATGAACATCATAATCCTCTCCCTATCAGTGGGAGTCAAACAAACTGCATGACGAGCTAATTCTTAAAACCTCATCTTGTACTGCGTCACAAACATGCCCATCTGATGTAGCTACTCAAACTGTCTGCGCAACTCCTCTCTTCAAGACTGCGGTACGAACTTCTCCAAGAAGAGAATGGAGAACTCCTTCCATGTAAGTGGTGCTACACCGACCAAATTGTGCCTCTTATAAGCCTCACACCGTATGAAGGCAGCCCCAGTAAACTGAAAAGTAGTGAACGAGACCCCACTGGTCTCCAGAATACATGTCGTACGAAGAATCCGCCTACACTTATCCAAGAAGCCCTGGGCATCCTCTATCTCAGCCCCGCTAAATGATGGAGTCTGAAGCCTCCAAAATCTCTCTAGTCTCCTCTACTCATCATCAGTCATAATAGAGACCACCTGGGCCTGAGCAGTTGCAATCGACTGGGCTGGTAGTACTCCCGGTGTCTGGAGTCCCTGCATCACCTATTTTGGAGTACAAGCGGTGGGGTATGAGTACCTCTCCCGGCCTAAGAAGTGGCTGGTGCGGTCTAAGCCGAAACCACCCGAGTAAGGTCGGTGCTAACAGTCAATATCTAGGCCAAAGCCTCCTGAAGGTCTGGAATCACAATGGGACAACTGGTGCTTGAGCTAGTTCAACTGGCTGAACCACATCTTGAACCTGCTCTTGAGCTTGAGAAACTGGTGGATCTGTAGGTGCTACTCTAGTTTATGTACGAGTTGCACCTCTGCCCCTACCGCGACCTCTATTGCGACCTCGGCCTCTCGTGGCCCTAGCTGGTGGTACTGGTGGCTGTTAGTCCTGCCCCGTAGCACATGTCTGAACAATCTGTGAGAGAATATAATACAAAAGTTTAGTTATCAGAATCAACAAATCCGCACGACAAGAATACAATAATGTGAAGTTTCCTAAGGGTTTGACAACCTCTCGAAGATAAGTACATACGTTTCAGTACCGATCTGCAAGACTCTACTAAACCTGCTCATGACTCGTGAGACCTATGTAACCTAGGCTCTAATACCAACTTGTCATGACCCAAAAGAAACCTGTTGTGATGGCTCCAATCATGGTACTAGTCAAGCCGATTACGCTGACATTTCCAACACTCTAAAGCTTTGGAAGATGCGAAAGTAGTTAAAATTAAGGAAAACCTTTTAAAAACAGAGTAAGAAAATCATAATGTAACACAAAACCTCTCCAAAAACTAGGGTGTCACCGAGTACATGAGCATCTACATAAATACATAGCCTAATACACCGTCTAGGTAATAAAAAATAAAAACATAAAATGAACGGTAAGGAGGGAGAGTCAAGGTCTGCGAACGCCGAGCAGCTACCTCGATAGTCTTCGAAAATCCAGACTCCACAACTCAGCAACTGTCGTGACCTGAAGCACCTGGATTTATGCACAAGGTGCAGGGTGTAGTGTGAGTACAACCAACTCAATAATTAACAAATCTAACCTTTGGACTAAAAGGTAGTGAATAACTTAGCAGATACAGTTCATTATAGAAATAACAGTACATAAATGTAGGCATGCTTTCAATTCAACAATTGATGCACATGCCAATGCACATGTTGTATGTGATGCACCACGCTGAAAGCCTCGTAAACGCATACTCTAAGAATACTCAATCACTCAATACTGTATATGGCCAATCCATCCCAGGGAAGGTCCATCTCATATATATATATATACACACATCAACTGATAGTCAGTCACTCGGTACTGTATAAGGCCAATACAGCCCAGGCGAAGATCCATCTCCAAATATAAATGGTTCGGACAAGATCCATGTCCAGGGAAGATCCATTTTTCCATATAATCAACTGCGCTCACTGGGGGTATGTATAGACTCCAGAGGGGCTCTTTTTTCCCAAGCACTACAATAAGCTAGATCCAGGCATAAATCTATAAACATGCTGCGATGTGCTGCCCGATCCCATAACTGTCACTCTCAATCAAGCCCTCGTCTTCACTCAGTCATCAATCTATCCAATATCTCTCTCCGGCTCACGATGCCTTGAAACTAGCTCAAAAATGATGATATGATATAACAATAAATAGAAATGGAGACTGCGATATGGTATGCAATGAATAAATAGGACTGAGTACAAAATTTCAATGTAATCAATAAGTCAACAACAAGGAAACAACCACTATGGGTCCCAAAAGTACCAGTAATAGCCTAAAAATGATTTCTATCATGATCAACAACTCAATTACTTTATCACATGGTGAAAACACATATATCAACAAGATAAATCCAATATACAGTTCCGCAGAATCGACCAGGTCACAGTTCTTACGGTGCACGCCCACACATCTATCACTTGGCATATGTGTCATCTCAACACCAATCATATAACGCATAATTTGGGATTTCAAATTCTTTGGGCCAAGTTTAGAAGTGTTACTTAGCTCACGTCGTGCCAATATCTACTCCAACACACCTTTGCCTCACGAAATTGCATCTCAATGCCTCAAAACTATCCACAAACAATTTGATATAATCAATACAGGCTAAATGAATCAACTCAATAATAAAATACTAAGTCATTAATCAAAAGTAAAAAATCGACTCAAAATTCGGCCCCCGGGCTCACGTCTCGAGATCCCTAAAAGTCGCAAAACCCGAAATCTCATTCAACCACGAGTCCAACCATATCAATTTTATCAAAATACGACACCAAATCGCCTACCAAATCCTCAATTCAGACTCTCTAATCCCTAGCCTCGAACTCCCAAGTTCCACCTTGAATACACACAAACTAGGTGGGAAAATCAATGGGGAAATGTAATTATTGAATAAATTAGACCACAAGTGACTTACCTCAAGAAATCCCCCGAAAATCCTCTCAAGAATTGCCAAATCTCGAGCTTGAATTGTTTAAAATGGTGAAAAAAGTAGAACACTCATTTTAAATAATCTGCCCAACATTCTCACTTATGCGGCCAATTTAGCCGCATGCCGACACCACTTTAGCATCCGCATCTGCG
>ML398920.1:0-16951 GCA_005239525.1 Nicotiana knightiana | reverse complement strand
AAATTGCACACAACTCACATTTGACATTACGGACCTACTCCAACTTCCGAAATCGGAATCCGATCCCGATATCAAAAAGTCCATTCTCGGTCAAACTTTCCAAAAAAATCTAATTTTTGTCATTTCAAGCCTTATTCAACTACGGACCTCCAAATCACAATACATACACGCTCTCATGTCCAAAATTACCCAACAGTACCAGTAATAGCCTAAAAATGATTTCTATCATGATCAATAGCTCAATTACTTTATCACATGGTGAAAACACAGATATCAACAAGATAAATCCAATATACAGTTCCGCAGAATCGACCAGGTCACAGTTCTTACGGTACACGCCCACACACCTATCACTTGGCATATGTGTCCTCTCAACACCAATCATATAACGCATAATTCGGGATTTCAAATTCTTTGGGCCAAGTTTAGAAGTGTTACTTAGCTCACGTCGTGCCAATATCTACTCCAACACACCTTTTCCTCACGAAATTGCATCTCAATGCCTCAAAACTATCCACAAACAATTTGATATAATCAATACGGGCTAAATTAATCAACTCAATAATAAAATACTAAGTCATTAATCAAAAGTAAAAAATCGACTCAAAATTCGGCCCCCGGGCTCACGTCTCGAGATCCCTAAAAGTTGCAAAACCCGAAATCTCATTCAACCACGAGTCCAACCATATCAATTTTATCAAAATACGACACCAAATCGCCTACCAAATCCTCAATTCAGACTCTCTAATCCCTAGCCTCAAACTCCCAAGTTCCACCTTGAATACACACAAACTAGGTGGGAAAATCAATGGGGAAATGTAATTATTGAATAAATTAGACCACAAGTGACTTACCTCAAGAAATCCCCCGAAAATCCTCTCAAGAATTGCCAAATCTCGAGCTTGAATTGTTTAAAATGGTGAAAAAAGTAGAACACTCATTTTAAATAATCTGCCCAACATTCTCACTTATGCGGCCAATTTAGCCGCATGCCGACACCACTTTAGCATCCGCATCTGCGTAAGCCACTAAGGTGACAAACCGCTTCTACGGTTGAAATACCCTCTTCTGCAGGCGTGACTCTGTGTAAACCTCCGCTTATGCGGACCAGCCTCCTCAATCCTTTTCCGCTTCTACAATTCTACTACCGCATTTGTAGACATGAAAGTGCAGTAATTCCCTCGCACATGCGGCCACTGCACACTCCCCTCAAAAATTTCATCTACGCAACAAAACCCTCACTTGAGAGCTCGCACCTGCGATCAGAGCTCCTGTGATCAGAGCCCCGTAAGTGCGATTACACTAGCAGACCCAAGCTTGAGCAATGCACTGAGTCTCATTTTCGATCCGTTAACCATCCGAAATCAACCCAAGGACCCCCGGACCTCAACCAATTATACCAAAAAGTCCTAAAACATGATACAAACTAAGACGAGCCCTCAAACCACCTCAAACAACATCGAAAGCACGAAGTGCATCACGATTCAAGACTAATGAAAACTAAGGAATTCCAACTTCTATAAATGATGCTGAAATGTATCAAATCACGTCCGTTTGACATCAAATTGCACACAAGTCACATTTGACATTACGGACCTACTCCAACTTTCGTAATCGGAATCCGAGCCCGATATCAAAAAGTCCATTCTCGGTCAAACTTTCACAAAAAATCTAATTTTTGTCATTTCAAGCCTTATTCAACTACGGACCTCCAAATCACAATACATACACGCTCTCATGTCCAAAATTACCCAACAGTACCAGTAATAGCCTAAAAATGATTTCTATCATGATCAATAGCTCAATTACTTTATCACATGGTGAAAACACAGATATCAACAAGATAAATCCAATATACAGTTCCGCAGAATCGACCAGGTCACAGTTCTTACGGTACACGCCCACACACCTATCACTTGGCATATGTGTCCTCTCAACACCAATCATATAACGCATAATTCGGGATTTCAAATTCTTTGGGCCAAGTTTAGAAGTGTTACTTAGCTCACGTCGTGCCAATATCTACTCCAACACACCTTTTCCTCACGAAATTGCATCTCAATGCCTCAAAACTATCCACAAACAATTTGATATAATCAATACGGGCTAAATTAATCAACTCAATAATAAAATACTAAGTCATTAATCAAAAGTAAAAAATCGACTCAAAATTCGGCCCCCGGGCTCACGTCTCGAGATCCCTAAAAGTCGCAAAACCCGAAATCTCATTCAACCACGAGTCCAACCATATCAATTTTATCAAAATACGACACCAAATCGCCTACCAAATCCTCAATTCAGACTCTCTAATCCCTAGCCTCGAACTCCCAAGTTCCACCTTGAATACACACAAACTAGGTGGGAAAATCAATGGGGAAATGTAATTATTGAATAAATTAGACCACAAGTGACTTACCTCAAGAAATCCCCCGAAAATCCTCTCAAGAATTGCCAAATCTCGAGCTTGAATTGTTTAAAATGGTGAAAAAAGTAGAACACTCATTTTAAATAATCTGCCCAACATTCTCACTTATGCGGCCAATTTAGCCGCATGTCGACACCACTTTAGCATCCGCATCTGCGGAAGCCACTAAGGTGACAAACCGATTCTACGGTTGAAATACCCTCTTCTGCAGGCGTGACTCTGTGTAATCCTCCGCTTATGCGGACCAGCCTCCTGAATCCTTTTCCGCTTCTACAATTCTACTACCGCATCTGTAGACATGAAAGTGCAGTAATTCCCTCACACATGCGGCCACTGCACACTCCCATCAAAAATTTCATCTACGCAACAAAACCCTCACTGGAGAGCTCGCACCTGCGATCAGAGCTCCTGTGATCAGAGCCCCGTAAGTGCGATTACACTAGCAGACCCAAGCTTGAGCAATGCACTGAGTCTCATTTTCGATCCGTTAACCATCCGAAATCAACCCAAGGACCCCCGGACCTCAACCAATTATACCAAAAAGTCCTAAAACATGATACGAACTAAGACGAGCCCTCAAACCACCTCAAACAACATCGAAAGCACGAAGTGCATCACGATTCAAGACTTATGAAAACTAAGGAATTCCAACTTCTATAAATGATGCTGAAATGTATCAAATCACGTCCGTTTGACATCAAATTGCACACAACTCACATTTGACATTACGGACCTACTCCAACTTCCGAAATCGGAATCCGATCCCGATATCAAAAAGTCCATTCTCGGTCAAACTTTCCAAAAAAATCTAATTTTTGTCATTTCAAGCCTTATTCAACTACGGACCTCCAAATCACAATACATACACGCTCTCATGTCCAAAATTACCCAACAGTACCAGTAATAGCCTAAAAATGATTTCTATCATGATCAATAGCTCAATTACTTTATCACATGGTGAAAACACAGATATCAACAAGATAAATCCAATATACAGTTCCGCAGAATCGACCAGGTCACAGTTCTTACGGTACACGCCCACACACCTATCACTTGGCATATGTGTCCTCTCAACACCAATCATATAACGCATAATTCGGGATTTCAAATTCTTTGGGCCAAGTTTAGAATTGTTACTTAGCTCACGTCGTGCCAATATCTACTCCAACAAACCTTTTCCTCACGAAATTGCATCTCAATGCCTCAAAACTATCCACAAACAATTTGATATAATCAATACGGGCTAAATTAATAAACTCAATAATAAAATACTAAGTCATTAATCAAAAGTAAAAAATCGACTCAAAATTCGGCCCCCGGGCTCACGTTTCGAGATCCCTAAAAGTCGCAAAACCCGAAATCCCATTCAACCACGAGTCCAACCATATCAATTTTATCAAAATACGACACCAAATCGCCTACCAAATCCCCAATTCAGACTCTCTAATCCCTAGCCTCAAACTCCTAAGTTCCACCTTGAATACACACAAACTAGGTGGGAAAATCAATGGGGAAATGTAATTATTGAATAAATTAGACCACAAGTGACTTACCTCAAGAAATCCCCCGAAAATCCTCTCAAGAATTTCCAAATCTCGAGCTTGAATTGTTTAAAATGGTGAAAAAAATAAAACACCCGTTTTAAATAATCTGCCCAACATTCTCACTTATGCGGCCAATTTAGCCGCATGCCGACACCACTTTAGCATCCGCATCTGCGGAAGCCACTAAGGTGACAAACCGCTTCTATGGTTGAAATACCCTCTTCTGCAGGCGTGACTCTGTGTAAATCTCTGCTTCTGCGGACCAGCCTCCTCAATCCTTTTCCCCTTCTACAATTCTACTACCGCATCTGTAGACATGAAAGTGCAGTAATTCCCTCGCACATGCGGCCACTGCACACTCCCCTCCAAAATTTCATCTACGCAACAAAACCCTCACTGGAGAGCTCGCACCTGCGATCAGAGCCCCGTAAGTGCGATTACACTAGCAGACCCAAGCTTCAGCAATGCACTGAGTCTCATTTTCGATCCGTTAACCATCCGAAATCAACCCAAGGACCCCCGGACCTCAACCAATTATACCAAAAAGTCCTAAAACATGATACGAACTAAGACGAGCCCTCAAACCCCCTCAAACAACATCGAAAGCACGAAGTGCATCACGATTCAAGACTAATGAAAACTAAAGAATTCCAACTTCTATAAATGATGCTGAAATGTATCAAATCACGTCTGTTTGACATAAAATTGCACACAAGTCACATTTGACATTACGGACCTACTCCAACTTCCGAAATCGGAATCCGATCCCGATATCAAAAAGTCCATTCTCGGTCAAACTTTCCAAAAAAATCTAATTTTTGTCATTTCAAGCCTTATTCAACTACGGACCTCCAAATCACAATACATACACGCTCTCATGTCCAAAATTACCCAACAGTACCAGTAATAGCCTAAAAATGATTTCTATCATGATCAATAGCTCAATTACTTTATCACATGGTGAAAACACAGATATCAACAAGATAAATCCAATATACAGTTCCGCAGAATCGACCAGGTCACAGTTCTTACGGTACACGCCCACACACCTATCACTTGGCATATGTGTCCTCTCAACACCAATCATATAACGCATAATTCGGGATTTCAAATTCTTTGGGCCAAGTTTAAAAGTGTTACTTAGCTCACGTCGTGCCAATATATACTCCAACACACCTTTTCCTCACGAAATTACATCTGAATGCCTCAAAACTATCCACAAACAGTTTGATATAATCAATACAGGCTAAATGAATCAACTCAATAATAAAATAATAAGCCATTAATCAAAAGTAAAAAATCGACTCAAAATTCGGCCCCCGGGCTCACGTCTCGAGATCCCTAAAAGTCGCAAAACCCGAAATCCCATTCAACCACGAGTCCAACCATATCAATTTTATCAAAATACGACACCAAATCGCCTACCAAATCCCCAATTCAGACTCTATAATCCCTAGCCTCAAACTCCCAAATTCCACCTTGAATACACACAAACTAGGTGGGAAAATCAATGGGGAAATGTAATTATTGAATAAATTAGACCACAAGTGACTTACCTCAAGAAATTCCCCGAAAATCCTCTCAAGAATTGCAGAATCTCGAGCTTGAATTGTTTAAAATGGTGAAAAAAATAGAACACTCGTTTTAAATAATTTGCCCAACATTCTCACTTATGCAGCCAATTTAGCCGCATGCCGACACCACTTTAGCATCCGCATATGCGGAAGCCACTAAGGTGATAAACCGCTTCTACGGTTAAAATACCCTCTTCTGCAGGCGTGACTCTGTGTAAACCTCCGCTTCTACGGACCAGCCTCCTCAATCCTTTTCCGGTTCTACAATTCTACTACCGCATCTGTAGACATGAAAGTGCAGTAATTCCCTCGCACATGCGGCCACTGCACACTCCTCTCCAAAATGTCATCTACGCAACAAAACCCTCACTGGAGAGCTCGCACCTGCGATAAGAGCTCCTGTGATTAGAGCACCGCAAGTGCGATTACACTAGCAGACCCAAGCTTTAGCAATGCACTGAGTCTCATTTTCGATCCATTAACAATCCGAAATCAACCCAAGGACCCCCGGACCTCAACCAATTATACCAAAAAGTCCTAAAACATGATACGAACTAAGACGAGCCCTCAAACCACCTCAAACAACATCGAAAGCACGAAGTGCATCACAATTCAAGACTAATGAAAACTAAGGAATTCCAACTTCTATAAATGATGCTGAAATGTATCATATCACGTCCGTTTGACATCAAAATTTGCACACAAGGCACATTTGACATTACGGACCTACTCCAACTTCCGAAATTGGAATCCGATCCCGATATCAAAAAGTCCATTCTCGGTCAAACTTTCCAAAAAAATCAAATTATTGTCATTTCAAGCCTTATTCAACTACGGACCTCCAAATCACAATACATACACGCTCTCATGTCCAAAATTACTCAACAAAGCTAACAAGACCATCAAAACTACATTCCGGAGTCGTTTACACAAAAGTCAATATTCGGTCAACCATTTCAACTTAAGCTTTCAATCTTGATACTAAGTGTCTCAATTCATTCCGAAATCCTTCCGGACCTGAATGGACTAACCCGGTAAGTCCTATAACAACGATAAAGTGAAAAATGAGTAGTAAATAGGGGAACAAGGTTACAACTCTTGAAACGACCGGCTGGGTCATTACAATCATATCATAATTTATGAGTACATGAAATCCAATGTCACTTATATCTCCTTATTTCTGCATTGTATGTGTGTTTCTGCAAATCTAGTGCCATTTGATCTCCATGTTGCAAATGGAAAACGGGGGTAAAGAAAGAGTACAGGTTGTTGTAACGACCCGATAGGCCGTTTTGAATTCTAGTACTCTATTTTGTGATTTGAGACCATGATAGCTTATTTTTATGATTTATAACTTGTGTGCATGATTGCTTGAATTTTTGTTAGTTTCCCAATTACACACAAGTATACGTGACCGTCAAGTAATAAAGTGACTCGAAAGTCGAATGTAGAACCCACAAAGACTTAGATTAATCGTTAACTAAGCTAACTAAAATCAATTAACTATCCAAGATAATCAAAAATGATGTTTTCCTACTAAACTACTTTTGTAGAAGTTGAACAAGTATTTCGCAAATTTATCAAGGATACAAACATGTGTTTTGGATTTTACTCAGAGGGGATGAAGATTCTAGGGTTGTGGTCAGTTTATCAATCCTATTAACTTAAATAGTAACACATGTTAATCCAGAGTATCTATGGTTGCTAATTGACCTGATTGTTTATATGAATAGCATGTTCCCATAATACTATTCGCCTATCCACAATGTATCATTTTTATATTCCTATGGTATTGAGTCTATAATCAACGAATGAGTCTATCATCAACGAATATAATTCGGTATTGCTTACCTTGAAAATGGTAATTATAATTGTATTTGATTTTGTGGTTCTAAAAATATGTGATCTATTTTAATACTAGTTATTTAGGAAATAGTTGCTAAGTGGGAGGTAAGAAAATGAGATAAGAGCGAAGGATAACGAGATTGTGCAAACCGAGTAGGTGTGAGACGAGGTCTCGAGCTTGGTCGAAGTGGACCTCGAGCTCGAGCTCGAGAGCTTGACAGGGGGCGGTCGAATATGGTACAACAGTATTGAATGCCTCGAAGATGGCCTCTTTAAGATCAATAACGAGGAATAACTGAAGAAAAATTAATGAACACAATAAATGAAAGGCAATAAATTAATAGAGCAATTGTAGAGAATGTTTGAGGTAAAGAGCACAGAATGTTCTTGTTCTTGTATAGAATATCATGTGTCTTAAAAAATGACAAGGGTCTCCTTTATATAAGAGGGGGAATCCCAACATAGTACATGTATAATTATTACAGAGAGAGATGGCTGGTATAACCATTTAATGCCACGGTACGGGTTTGTACTATTTTGAGTATTTGGTCAGCTTTAACCATGTGTCTTTTGGGAATTTCCCGCCTTTCTATGTTGGTCTCTGATTAGCACTGCCTCGAGGTCGAGGATCCTCGACATGCCTCCTTGATGCCACAACTCGAGCTACTTCGGTCCTTCTGAGTGCAGTAATGATCATAAAATCGGGCTCTCCAATTTTAGCCGTATACAGATAGTCCCCGCGTTTCTTAGAATGAAGTGATAAGAAAAAGTCTTTAATTCATGCCTCTTCGATATCCCTATTATGACTTCAGTATCCTTAGAGCATTAAATGATGGCATAAAAAGCTGCACAGAGGTCGCCGTCAGCACAATTCTCGAGAAGCCCACGAACCGCTATTGGTTTGACCTTTACGCTTCAAACATGCCCAAAGGGCTTCTATAAATACTTCAATCACTTGCCTTTTCATTATTTTACGACATCTTCAAATCTTCAGACTTTTACTAAGTGTTCTCTACTTTCATCCTCTTTCTGTGTTTGCTTTTTCATCTTCTTTTTTCAAAACTCAGCTATAACCATGGCAAAAACTTCCAAGACGGTACATCAAAAGGAGGGAGCCACTTCTTCTTCACGCCCGTCTAAGGGAAAGTCAAAAACTCCTCCTACCATCGAGTAGTGCATCCTTGGTCCTTTCGACACTGTCTCCGATTTGACAATTGTAAAACACCCTTCTACATCGAGCCGGTGAGAGCCCATGTCTCGATATATAAGCATAGTATCTGATACAGAGAGGGTAAAACTTGACTGCCTTTTGGGGGAGGCGGCCCGAGTAGAAATCCCTAGAGCTGACGAAAGCATAGTCACGTATAAGGCTGGCTTTCTCAGCGTATACACATACCCTTTTACTTTAGGCCCCATAGATTCTTCCTCTCCACTGATTGACCTGGTGATTCTCGACTTTTTCGTCAATATCGAGTGAAACTCGGTCAGATTTATCCTTATTTTTCGAGGATTGTATATATGATTCGACATATTACCAACATGGTCGAGGGAATGACTTTCACCCTTGACCACTTGATCAGATTATACCGCCCTTGTCTCTTCCGAGGGGGCTTAATTAAGCTGCACCGCCGATCTGCCAAGGCGTTCTTCGCCTTCATCAACGAGGATAAATATCGGGTATGGATGAGCCGATTTTTTAGAATCAGAACTTCGGAAATCATCCTTGCTGATAGAATGCCATTCCCGGAGGAATAGAATATGAAACGTAAGTGTTACATCCCGCATTTTCGTATGTTAAAGTTTTCCTGTAAGTTAATCGACGTAAGTTCAGGAATGAGATTATTTTGATATTATAAGCATCATGCTATTTCAAACAAGTGATGAGTAAATTCGTGAAGGTGAGAGGGGAATCAAGTCAAAGAAAATAATTTTTCGTCCAAGTTTGACATATTGGGAAAAAATACGATATGAGTTATAATACCCGATATTTATGGACTAATACCATACAAGATACCATATCACCGTGATAGTATGATGTATAAAGTATATTAAAAAAAATGAGTAGTATTTTAAGTAATTTGAGATAATTATTAATTATGTGAGTAATTAGTTAATTATCGGGTAACGATATATTACCTAATTAATTAATAAAATTAAAATAACATTAACCTTCCCCAAAACGTGGCATCAAGCCACTTTTCAAACAATGACTCTTAGTCATTTTTGGATTAGGTGGCAACAAAATGGACAATTAAAAGACAACACTTCATGTCTTGAAAGACTACATCTGAACGTTTTCATCTCTAACAAGACATTTCAAACCTTTTCATTTTAGGATACAAGACATTTCATTTTCTAACCTTTTCATCTCTAACAACACACTTCATTTCAAAACAATATCAATACTACGATCAAATGGGATTTGGAACCTTAACAACAGAATTCCTTCCAAAATTCCTACAAGCTTTCAACAAAAACTTCTGATAACCAAATGATTCCAACGAAAATATTAGAACCTTAGCAACGTAAAATTTTGTTTTGCGGTTCTAAAGGAGTACGGTACAACCTTTACTAAGAACATCCTAGGGATTTTTTTCTACCCCAGGTATGTTAAGGCTATCCCTTCTTTCTTTTTGGCATGATCCAAATAATACAAATGAAACTAGCAAAATATGCAACTTTCATAAATGACTCTATTCATAGAAATACTAGGGGTGTCTATATTCTTGATTCCCCATGTGAATTATTCTGTTCATAGGTCTCAGAAAAATACGTATTTGATAAATTTTATCCGAAAGGCATATTGATTTTTATGGCATTCCGAGAAAATCTTATTGACGTATTTTTATGCATTTCATGCATTTATACATGCACATTGACCCATGACCAGATGGTGTTATATACGCGTATATATGTATATTATATTTATATGGGATATGGGAAAACTGTTACGGCGTTATATACGCACCACCACCTGATCAGCTCGTATACGTTGATGATTTGCCCATAGTGACCGAGATGATATGATGGGATGCCCTCATAGGCCTGATGATGTTATGAAACATGTACTTATGCACGACATGACATTCATAAGCATATGCATGACACAATAAGTATTTCATGATTTACAGAGTTATCCAGACTTACAAGTTGAGTCATTTACTCTATATTTCTTCCATGTCATTTATGTACTTATTTATGTGCTTTAAATACTCGATACATTATTCGTACTGACGTCCCTTTTTGCCTGGGGACTCTGCGTTTCATGCCCGTAGGTCCCGATAGACAGGTCGAGAGCCCTCCAAGTAGGCTATTAGCTCAGCGGAAGATGTTGGTGCGCTCCATTTGCTTCGGAGTTGCTTGTTTGGTTAGCATGATTTAGACGTGATTGTTTGGTATGGCGAGACCCTATCCCGAACTTTATAAAAATTATGTATTCTTAGAAGCTTGTAGATAGATGTCATGTACATAACATTTTGTATGGCCTTGTCGGCCTATATTCAGTATACGAGTGGTTATTTTGGTCTTATAGGCCCGTATGTCTTATGTATAAGTTGGTATCACATGTGGTATTCTACTTATCTCACGACAGCCTTCAAGCTCAGTTATCTATGATAAGTGTGACATGAAAATATACATTATGTTGGTACTTAGTTGTAAGGTATCAGATGCATGTCGCGGCCCATAGGTTAGGGTCGTGACAGTAAGTATCCCTGTATTGAGTATGTTTTTCCACCTCTTTTTCTCTTGACTTATTTTCTTCTAATTGTGTAGCCGCCTTTTGGTTTTCCAGTGCGGTCCAGGACCTTCCAGGGTGGGTCAAACTTTTGTACTCCGCTTTTCAATACAACAAACGCGTCTGGCGCGATCTGGCTAAAATACGGTGGCAGGCTAAGAATCACAGTATCCTCTCGCTGTTGTTGTTTCCTCATTCTTTATAAGTATTCTCGATGGTGGTGAGTTTGATATATCACGCTTTTGAAGGCCTTGGGGAAGGCGTGTTGATGATACCGCCCCCTTCTGGTGAGGAAGAGGCTCCGTAGACTGCCAAGGATAAGTAAAAGAAGAAGGAGGCCTCGGTGAAGTCTCCAAAATCCAAAAAGGAAAAGGCTCGGAAGTCCAAGATCGATGCCACGGTCCTACCCTCAATGGCCGCTGAGAGCCTGCGAGCTAAGGAAGAAAGTGATGATACTTGCCCTTTGGTACAAAAGGCAAAACGAAGCGTTGATGCTTCGAGAGTTGTTGGGCGGTCGTCCTCTGAGTTGGAGGTGGCTGATGCAAACCCACCTTCTACTGAGGAGGCCCTTGAGGAGGGTTCAGGTGTAGTCCCCAAGCCGCTCGCCGGACATAGCACAGTCCGCGTCGGTGAGCTTGAGGGGTTTGCTTTTGAAATTTTTTAGGGGCGAGAGAAATCCTCGATGGAGGCTGATACTGCCGGTGGATTTCAATCGGGCATGTCATTTTCTCCAGGGGAGATACGAGATGCCCAAGATAGAAATGCCCCAGGTTTGGGGACCTCTCGTGGAGAGGATGATGAATTTAGAGACTATTTTGAAGGTGTAGAGGAGGAGATCGATGTCGATGACCCTGTTGCCCTTGAGGAGACCGAAAGGCTCCAAAAGTAGGTGACATTCTCGAAATAATATGTCGTTCTTCGACTTTCTACTCTTGCTGTCTAATTTTCTTCCTTTATGCTGTAGGTCAAGAAGATGTATGACCAAGCCTTATCCAAGATGCAAGATTAGTTGACTCATCGTGGAGAGGAGCTTGAGAAGCTTATATCAGAGTCGGTTGAGTTGGAGGCTCTATGCGCCCAAAAAGATGAGGAGCTGATCATCCCCTAGGCAAGCCCGGAGAGAGCGCTCCAAGAGAGGGCCGACTTCATCGAGCAGGTACTCGGGTACCCATAATTTTTTTCTTTTACTACCATACTCGGTGCTAATTAGCTCATCTTCTACATCTTTCAGATCAGGCAGAAGGATGCCCTAGTGGGGCAGCTCCGAGAGGCTGTTGCGGCCAAGGATGCCGAAATCCTTGAACCGGCGTGGCTGAATGATGCCGTGGCTTTGGAGAAGGACACGCTTCGGGAGAAGCTCTCTTCGGTTCAAGTCCTTCTTCGGGGTGACCAGGAGGAGGCTGCTGAATTATCTACGGCCAAGGTCGAGGCCGATGAATTTGTCTCTTCGTACAAAAGGGATGTTGCTGCCGCGAATGATCGGGCCAAGGAGATATCCGAGAAGGCCCAGCTAAAACTAGCTTGGGAAATTGCTCATTCTCGCGTACAATCTAGGAGGCAAACCTTCGAGGAGGCGAGCAATAAAGGTGTCGATCTCTCTGTCGAGATTGAAGAAGCCAGGGCCCTGGAGGAGGAATCGGCGATTTCAACTACGTCGGATGAGGGCTCTGAAAGCGGCTCGGGCAGCAGTGAAGGCAAAGAGTAGATTCACCTACTATTTTACTTTTCTCCTTTTATGTTCATGGGATCCCCGGAGGAGCTTTTGTAAAAATACCCTTGTAAATACATTTTTTGGAATAAAAATATCTCTTTGTTTTATATCTTCCGAACTTTGCTCTTTGATGTTTGTGCGACAGTCGACCTTCAAGCTTCGACATTAGCTCTTTGGAATCCGTACTTGCAATAATAGAGCCCCTCGAGATCGGACACCTTCTCGAAGCTAGGTCGGAATGGGGGTTTTGATCCCTCGAACGCTGTATGATAGTGTCATTCATATGACATGACCTGAAGTGATCGAGGTGGCCCTTCCGGCATACTTCCCCAAAAGTTATAATAACCTTGACAAAATTAATTGGCCTTCAAAGTATTTGAATATTCACCGCTTGTTCTATATATATATATACTTGCTTCCTCTTCAGTTCAAGTCTTCCAGCTTTGCAAAACTAGCTTTCTCTTTGACGTTCTCTTTTTTTTCCCATCTTGCAAAACTGTTTGAGCTTTCTTCCTCTTTGCCTTTGTTTAAGCATTTATGGCTTCCGTGCCCAAATCCATTCACCAAGAAGAGGAAACCCTTACCTCTGCATCTTTCCCGGCCGGTGGTACACCGCCGGCGTACGACAAGTTAACTTTGAGCTGCTTTGCTCTGAAGAAAGACGTTGCACTAGAGAAACCATTCGACGCCCCGGGCCATCGAGAGCATGCGTCGACGTTTATCCAATTGATAGAAGAAAACCACCTCGAGGCCGTGAGGAGAGACTGCAGATGGGAAGAAAATGTGATGGTGCAGATACCTTCCCGAGAAGAGAATATTACGGCTTACGTGGAATAATTATTGAACGTGTATACGTACCCATTTACATTGGGTCCCCTCGACCGCTTTTTTCTTGAATTTTGCAAAAGTTATCCAGTCACTCTTGCTCAAATTCATCTGTCCTTCTGGCGGATAGTGTTGCTGATGATGCACTTTACTAAAAAGGTTGAGCTCGAGTTTACCCTTAGCCACCTTATCAGATTATATTGGCCCCTGCATTGTCGGGGCCTGATTACGTTAGGATGCCGGTCCACCAAGTCCTTTATTTCTAGTGATGACAAGGACCGGAACCGAGGATGGATGAGTCAGTTTGTCTGAGTGAGGACCGTCGATATCATTCCTGCAGAGTTCCTGCCATTCCCCGAGAAATGGAACTTCAAACTTAAGATACATTGTACCTTAGTGCCCTTTACTTTGGTTGATTTATAAGAATGTTTCTTTCTCTTTATCAGCGGTCCCGTGGAAGAGATCCCCGATCTTGTGTACTGGACTCGGAGGCTGGCAGCTTCGTCATCCTATGATGAACGTAAGTGGCGAGATCTGTCGAAGGGCAGATGGGAAGCAAAGCACCACAGTATGATCCATGTGATTGCCTTTTGAGGAATGCTTCCTTTTATGCATATTAACTCTGCTCCCGCAGGTGTTGGTGGATTCTCAGAGATGAGACCGTGCCCCTTTGAGGAGAGGGAGGGGCCGTCGACTTTGGAGCCGAGGGAGGATAATAAGCGGAAAAGTTCTTCGATGGATGAGGACATTCTCAACAAGGCGGGGCCTGCCCAGAGATACAAAGGAGATGCTTTAGCGAAGAGGACTTCATATGCGTTGGTTATTCTGTGGATATCAGCTCTCCTCGGGAGGGTGGTTCTTCATCTATGGCTCGAACTAGGGGCCCTTCCGAGGTTTCCGATCCTGCTGGTCCTGGGACCTCTAGCCTCGATGGAGAGGTTCCACGAGAGGGAAAGATCAAGAGTCTTTCACCATCTTCTGCTTCCTCCCTCGAAGGTACTTCGAGGGACACTCAGGGCCAGGGGCCGCCTAAATCAAATGAGGTCTCGAGCGATCAGTAGACGCACACTCAAATTTTGAGGAGGCTAAACGACTCTGCTCCGTGGTGAGTTTTGGCTAACTTTGTTGGTTTTTCAGCTATGTATTTTCATCCTTTGAACTAAAGCTTCTTTTTCATAGGCCTTTGATAAGCTCAAGTTTGAGCTGCTTCGTTGCGGGACCAAGTTGCGGGAAGCTTTGGGCAAGGAGATATCTCTCAGGCTTCTTTGCAATAAGAAAACGAAAGAGTTGATACATCTTCTATCGGAGATGCATCGAAGTCGAAACTACAAAGGCAATCTCGAGCATCAGGTAACCCTAATCCTGAAGGAGTACATGCTTCCTTTCCAGTTTTTGAGAACTAATGTTTCGGTGTTTCAGCTGCAGAGAAAAATGGAAGTGTTGGAACGCCTTTGGGGCGAAGTCGGACAAACAAATTCTGAATGCAATGAGTTGAAGGCACAGATAGGCGTTCATTCTTTGGCCCAAAGGAATGCCTTGGCCAAGGCCTCTGCCCTTGAGGTACAACTTTGTAATGCTCGAGAAAGTAGCTCGATTCAGACGAACAAGATTGTCAAGCTCGAGACTGATCTTTTGAATATGAAGGCCGAGGTCGTTGGATGCCCAAGCTAAAGCTGAGGAAGTTCGAGCGAAAGCCGATAAGAAGGTGGTCATTTATTTGAAAGACGCTGCCGATGCTCGGGCCGAGCTGAGGGGAGCCTTTGACAGACAGAGGTGAGGCAATGAGTATGACCGATGCAGGTCTCGGAGGGAGACCCTCGAAGACATTCATGCTAAGGGTTTTTACCTATCGGAAGAGATAAAGCAGGCTGCCAAATTTTTCCTTTCTTCTTGAGTTGATGCTGATATTTGAAGACCGCCGTGTGAGCTGGTTTGAGTGGGCCATCGAAGGAGCTGGTCCCGAGAGTGGACTTAGATTTTTCTTCCTTGTTCTTTGTATGTAAATGTATATTTGTAATACATATGTATATATCAAATTCTTTGGTATTTCTGCTTTGCTTGTCGATAATTAGCCCGATGACTTGGATTTCAAAATGAAACTCTCGGGGTTATAAATTAGCCTTGAGGATTCTTTAGGATGGCCTGTGGGCTCTTACGCATCGTGTCGGTACGATCTTTAATGTAGCTAGCGACTTGGCTCTTACGCATTTAATAGGTACGACCTTTAATGTAGCTTGCGACTTGGGCTCTTACGCGTTTGAACCTGAGGCACTTTTTGTTAACCGTTTTAGGGATCAATCTTCGATTCGGGTTTTGAATCAAGCTCATCGAACCTTAAGTTTTTAAATCGGCTATGAGGCTCTTTAGGCTGGCGCTTAGGCTGTTACGCATTGTAGCTGGCGACTTGGGCTCTTACGCATGAAACTTGGTATTTTGAGTTGTACCGGCCACGCTGACTGGGAGGATGATATCCCCTTTCGTTTTTTCTCTCTCAATGTTGAATCCGTTGAGGATACGGGAGGCGGGCATGATCTGGTCGAGAAACCCGAGTTGCTCTACCACCCTCGACCTAATTATATTGGACGAGCTACCTGGATCCACGAGCACACGTTTAACCTGAAATTTATTCAAAAGAAAAGAAATTACCAGTGTGTCATTATGAGGTTGAGACAAGGTCTCAATATCCTCTTCGCTGAATGAAAGAGTATCTTCAGGTATGTAGCTCCGAGTTCATTTTTTCCTGGTGATGGATACTTTTGTTTGTTTGAAAATGAGCCCCTGAGGGACGTCGCCTCCTCTAATGATCATGTGGATGACGTGTTGTGGTTCTTCTGTTTCATTTTGCATGTTCACCTCTCTTTCCCGAAACTGGTTTTTAGATCGGTCGCTGAGGAACTCTAGAAGGTGCCTTTGCTAATCAGTCAGCCACTCCTTCTCGAAGCTGTCTGCAATCGTCGGTCCTATGACCGTGGGTACCGTGATATTCACATATCAAGTTAGGATTCCTCTGCGAAGGATCTGATAGCACGGATCTTGGCCACGTGGTGTCCCTGATTTTGCATATGGCCAATACGATGTCTGAGACATCGATGTTGAAGTTTTATTCAGATAGCCGGAGTGCCTCTACCGGCTCTCTGTGCCTGTCGAACCCTGCTTTGTTCAAGAGTCCCCGAGGAGTCTGGCCTCGATCTATCCTTTGGTTACTTCGAGGTATGTTTCACCTCGAGATATTTGTTGGTTGATTTCCCAATGCACACGCAAGTGTACGTGGTCGACAAGTAATATAGGAAT
>ML398919.1:105760-128643 GCA_005239525.1 Nicotiana knightiana | reverse complement strand
TATATATATTTTACCCACCTAATTGTTATGTATCGTAGTTAACCTCGTTGAGCCTATAATCATATTTCTTTGGCAACCACATTACAAGCCATGCCCCTTTGTTTGAATCGATCATATGTTTGAACCTTGTCACCTCTCGTAAGCACTGGAAATATGATGAAATATGGAAAAATTTAAGTGTGGGGTGGTAGGTTGATTTGTGAGGGAAATATTTGAAATAAGGAGAAAGGTGCACTGTTTTGAAAAGTAAGAGTCACTTGAGAAAAAAAAAAAAAGAGAAAATAAAAATAGAAAATAAACAGTTGTGTTATTATGAAAGAAAAATATATGTGGTGACTCTTAATGTAATTGTGCTTAAAGAAGTATGGGGTAATAACATTGTTGTGGAGGTGGAGCAGCTTATTATAAGTTTGAGGTTGAACGCGAAAGTTTATGTATTAAAGTGCTTAGGGAGGTGAAGTCACTCTTATATCAAAATGTATCCTACCCGTCCCGCAGCCTACATTACAACCAAATAAAGTCCTACTTGATCCTAGACTGAATGAGCTCGATTAGTAGAGTAGTACACTACGGGCAAGCCTATGGTGCATCTTTTGTGGCATATGAATGTTATTTCTGAGAGCGAGTGAATTCTTTCTATCTTGAGTTCCTAAGTGTTCTTAAATTTTATTGTGTGAGGAACTAGCTCTTTGCTTTGGTGAGGGCACATGATTCATGAAGGAAAGGTAATGTTGTTGACCTCTATGTTAGAGTAGTTAGTGAATTGTGAATAAAGCATGGTATTTGTGAGTCGATTATTGAGGCGAGGATGTCACACCTTTGTGCTTGAACTGTTTTAAATATTCTTGGTATAACGTGTTAAGAGATTTGCTTAATAAGTTGTGTACATGAGTGTAGTTTGATTGCTCGAGGACGAGCAAATGTTTAAGTGTGGGGTATTGATGCGAGGCTAGAATTCATGGTTTAACATGTTATATGCCCTACATTTTATGTGCGTTAATGATAAAAATACACTTTTTATATGCATAATAGAGTCTATTTCATGTGTAGGTGAATTGGAGATGGAACTCGAGCTAAATGGATGAAAATACATCGAAAATACGCTCAAGAGGCGAGGAGGAGTGCACTAGGCTATAGCTGGGCGCCAAAGCCCAAACGCCTGGCCATGCCTGGCGTTAGCCAGGCGTTAGGGTCCAAACGCCAGCCCTAGCCTGGCGTTATCCAGGCGTTAGCCTCATAACGCCAGGCCCCTGTTTCTGTCAATTCCGAGTTTTGACAAGTTTAAGTGCTTCCCGGTTGGAATAGAAGTCTCCTACACATTTAGGGTTTGTCCTAAACATATAAATAGACTCCTAAAACACAACTTAACGAGGATTGGAAGGCAGACGAAGGATTTGAAGAGAAGAAACCATTGAAGTTACAAAACATTGATTTCTACATCTTTTATTCATTACTTTGTAATTCAATTATGCAATTTATTTTGAGTTTGATTCTTATGAACATGTCTAGCTAACTTTTTTAATCTAGGGTTTTGGTAGAACCCGTTGGGTATGAATTTGTTGTGATATTAATATATTTTGGTTGATTATTCTCTATTTTTTCAACTATTTTCTTGTTGTAGTTGATTGAAGGGCCCTCAATTAGCTGTTCCTATTTATTATGTATCTACTTGAGAGAGAGTGCATATTTAGGTAGTTGTTTGAACAACATCACTCCCGGAGTATAGACGAAAGTCATAACCGAGGGTTTAGAGGTTGGATTAGAGATAACGATACCTCGGGTGCAATCTAAAGTGAACTGTAATGCAATCTAGCTAGCGTAACTTGAGAGAGTGCGTCTAGTAAATTATCATAATTACTTGAGAGAGATTTATGGTAGATAGAGTGTTCATGATTGATAGAGACGATTAATTAAACTATAAGAAATATCCGAGAAAGAATTCACCAACGGGGGAAACCATAACCTTAGACCTTTATTATCATTGTTTACACTATATTGTTAGTTAATTGCTAGTTTATTATTTTGTTATTATATTTAGTAAACATCACCACTTGATATTCAAAAGTCTTGAGAAAATTGATTAAGTAACAGTTTAGTATTTTAAAGACTTAATTGATACGTAAATTCCCCGTGGGATCGACTCTGGGGGTTATACCCCGGATTATATTTGCAACGCCCGTTTAGTCTTTTATTAGACATAGTTGAGCGTGATCAGTTGTATAACCAATACTTGCATTAGTAATACATAAGTTGACAAAGTATACCAAACAAGGGATTAGTAATACCAAAAGAAAATGCATGCATTATTTTTTCTAATGCATCCTACCAAACGACCTCTTATAGATCGTTTGGTAGGGTGTATAATGTTGGTATTAGTTATGCATTTATTAGTTATGCTGACATATTTCTTATTTATTGTTTTGTTTGATGTATTAAAGCATTGCATAATTTCTAAAAGAATTGTTTGTTTACAAAAATACCCGCATACTCAGTCCATCACTTTATCTTTTTAAAAGAAACATATGTTGAGAAATGTTTTTATATGAAAAGGTTTTAAAAAAATTATTTGATTTCTCTACCTATATTGTAGCATAGAACTGAATATTCATTTATAAGAAAAAGAAAATATGATAAATATTTATTTATTTACTAGTGATATAATTTTATTTCTCACTTTCTTGGATTATTTCAAACTTGCATTAATATAATATCATATTTTAATAGAGCATAAATTTTGAAGTATAATTTTGTCTTTAACTAAGCTAACGCATTCATTAAAACCCGTTGCATTGTTAATACCTTGGTTTCTTATGCATTAGTTATGCATAGGATAATACCTAATAGGGTGTATAACTATTGCATATGTTCAAAAAGTGTACCAAACAAGATATTATAAATACACAAAGCTAACACATACATTATTTTATCTAATGCATCCTACCAAACGACCCCTCAGTGCATTATGGTCTTTGGCTCGATATCAATGGCCTTAATATGCATTGTGATAAAACTTGTTCTTATTGTTTCATCCATCCTAAATGTTGCTAGTAATCTAGGTCTATCAGTTTGTTCTCTTGTATTTGTTATATTTTCTCGTTAGATCCATTTGTCTTTATAAACAGAAAAAGATTAACTCGAACCTGAATCCGAACTCGAACCCGAACCCAAACCCAAAGTTGATTGAATCGGCTAGTGTAGCACCTAAACCCTCTAAATCTAGGATATGCCTCTGTTAATATACTACTATTGATCTTTGTTACTGAATTGTAGGAATTCCCAAGAACTGGAGGATTCAGCAGCTGATCAGGAGCTTAGCAGTGAAGCTCGAGAGGACAACTAGGTTTGAGAAGAGAAATTGTGAAGAAAAAAAGTAGAGTAGAAAGTTGAATCTTATTATTACGAAATGTAATCCCTGTAATAAGATAATTTATATGGAATGAAATGCAAATTGACTTTACAGCTTCTATATTGTTACTAACTAACTGATTCTTAACTAACTTTCTAAAAAATTGTAACGACTCTAACTAACTCTGAGCCGACGTGGCTTTGCCTCTAACTAACTTTGAATTGTCGTGGCTTTGCTCATTTGAATTCAGGTATCAATACTCCCTCCTGCAAAAGATCCTTGACCACAAGGATCAAAATTTGGGAACCTGGTGAACAGAGTAGTATAGAACTCCCAGGTAGCATTGTCAGCAGGTAAGCCTTCTCATTTAACCAAGATTGGGCCAAAACCTTGTTGCCTTTTTTAGCCATCCTCCTCTGCAATATCAACTCTGGATTGGTACAATGTGGGTTTGCAATATCAATGACTGGAGGGTAGGATATGTGGTATGGCACTTCATTGCATTTCTTTAGTAAGGATACACGTACTGTAGGATGTATCTTGACTGAAGCTAGAAATAGGAGAGTATAGGCCACTGGTCCCACCTTCTTAATAAATTGGAATGGTCCATAACATTTTGCAGCAAGTTTGTGGTGAGGCTGTGCTGAAACAGTGACTTGTTTGTACGGTTGAGCCTTGAAATAAACCCAGTCTCCTAGCTCAAAGTTCCTATCACTCCTCTGGGAGTCAGCTTGCTGCTTCATTCCAAGTTGGGCTCTTATCATGTGATGTTTGATCAACTGCAGCTTCACTTCTCTATTAAGTAGTGTGTTTTCTACTTCAGCAGAAGAGGATTCTCCTGGTAAATAAGGGAGGTGCAATGGAGGTAGACTGCCATAAAGGGACTCATAGGGAATGCTTTGGATGGCATAGTGATGAGAGGTGTTATACCAGTATTCAACCATAGGTAGACAAGAATACCACCCAATAGAATCATCATAACAAAAGCATCTGAAGTAGGTCTCTAAGCATATGTTTAGTACCTTAGTCTGGCCATTAGACTGTGGATGATAAACTGAAGAAGTATTGAGTTGTACCCCTTGTAAAGATAGATGTGATAAGTGGGGATTTTGCCTACTTATTAGCGCCTTTTAGCTCTTTTTTTAGTCCAAAAGAATTTAATTTTGTTTCCAAAAACTGATGAAATGTGCTTAATTACACGAAGATTAGAAGATGAACCCCCGAGATGAAATCCAACTCAAGAAGGAGTAATCTGAACTCAAAGACATAAGAGGCACAGAAGCTCAGAAGAACGAACCGCAAAATATCATTTGCGGCCACAGATGATGAAGGATAAAGTATCAGAGTTTAGTGCATAGTGCAGTCCGCACATTAATTGTGTGGCCGCAAAAGCTGAGCAAGGAGAAAGTTCAGAGAATATGAATTCCAATTCCCTCAAAAGTGCGGACGGCACAAGAATTGTGAAGCCGCAGAAGAAGAGCTATGCGGCCACAGAAGTAAAAGTGCGAACCGCAGAAGAGCAAGATGTCGCCGCAGTTACAAATCTGCGGACCGCAAAAAGAGTGCATTGTGGCTGCATATCAGAATTATGCGGCTGGAGACTTCCAATCCTGACAAGTTGAAGAAAAGTGCGGACCGCACATGGAATTGTGCGGCCGCAGAACCTCCTGAAGGGCATTTTTGTCTGAAATTTACAGCCCTGTATAAGTAGACGAGTTTCACATTTTTAGGTTAACTTTTGACATCAGCTGCTACAGTAGTTGTTTCCTTTTACTTCTTTTAGTAGTTTTTCATATTTGAGCTATTTTAACATATATTTTATCATTTTAATTTAGCAATATGAGTTTAATTATCATTTCTTCTTCTTTTTCTTCCATTTCAAGCATAAGTAGCTAGATTTTCAATAGGGTTGTGACCTAACCCTAGTGTGTAAACTTAATGGGTGTTTAGTTTAATTCTTGTTTATGGTTGGATGCTTATTATTTAACCTTGTTCTTACTTTTATTTGTAGAATTAATGGTTGCAAACATTACTTCATGCCTATTTGACTTAGTCTCTACTTGAAAAAGAGCGACTTAGTCTAGGAAAACTTGGCTAACAAGAAATTGGATCAATCGAGAGATTGATAATCCCAATTAAAGGGTTCAACCTAGAGATAGTAATAACCCGACTTGAGCTTTTATCAACCGTTTTGTTCAATACCCATATGGACTTGAGAAAGGCGAATTGGGCAAAATAACTCTCTGAACGAGAGGTATTGAGTGAGTGATTGAGTGCTGATAGCTATAATACACGCCGATTAATAAAACAAGCATTAAGGTTTATATACCATTAGGCAAACACCTAGGTGAAGGTCATAGTCTTAGGCTTTTTACAATATTTGCAAAATAACAAAAACGTTCTCTTAGTTTTATTTCCCAACTTGCAATTGTAGTTTTAAATTAGAATTAAAAACAACGCGATTTTGTGGAAGTGTAATTTGAGATAATAAAACTCACGCGTTACAATATCTACCACTAACTCCCATATCTATAGCTCCCTGTGGAATTCCACCACGACTCTTGTTGGATACTATTATTGCATCAAATATTTTATAACCTTGAATTGAGGTGTGAAATTGGACGAGATCAATTTTTGGCGTCGTTGCCATGGAGATAAAAACGGTGTTAGCTATATATTTAGGTGTGTTTTTGGGAATATCTTCTTTTCCTTCCTTGTTACTAACATGTTGAGTTATTGTAGGTGTAATAAATGCAAACAATGAGCTTGGAAACATAGCTTTGGGGGATGTGGATGTTGAGGATGATCAAATGGACGAGGTCTCTCTTGAACCTCAAGCCAATAAACGAGGTTGAGCGCCTCAAGACAATGTGTCCGCTCCACCCCCACATCCACCACGAGCGGCTCCACACCGGGTGTTTCTGAATGAAGGTTAAGCAAGTGCTCTAGTCCCTTCCTGTAGAAACTTCCAAATAACCAATGTGATGCTCACTTTGCTCGAGAAACGAGGGTTCTTCACCGGTGCACCGGCTCAAAATACATATAAACACTTAAAGGGGTTCACCATTATGTGTTGGGGGAGTAAACAAACTAATGTCTCCGAGGATGCTTTGAGGATAAGGCTTTTTCCCTTCTCTCTATAGGGAAGGCTTTAGATTGGTTGAAACATTTTCCAAATCATTTCATTCATACTTGGGATGAACTAGCAGAGAAATTTATTTCTAAGTACTTCTCTCCCAGGCACATGGCTATTCTTCGGGATGAAATCTAGCATTCAAGCAAGAACCCAATGAACCGCTACATGAGATATGGGAAAGGTATAGAACAATGGTGAAAGAGTGACCGAACAACAATATGAAAGAGAACATGATTCCACAAACTTTCTATCGGGAGATTAATACAACCAACCAATGTGTAGTGAATCAACTTGTTCATGGGAACTTCATGACTACGCCTTAAGCGGAGGCATGTGAAATTTTGGATGAGATGGAGGATGCTTCATCGATGTGGCAATCTCGGGCAAATGTTTCACAAGGTGATCTCAGTGTGATTCTTCTTCACAAAGAGTTGCATTACCATGGTCAAGCCATAACCGAGTTGACTACCACCATGAACCAATTGGCAAAGGCTCAACTCCAACAAGTGCAAAACCTGAGGCAAGTCAATGCAATTGAGGGAGTAAATATGATGGTGAACAAGAAAAGAACAAGAAGTCCACAAGTGCAACAAAGAGTGAAAAATTTTGTGCAAGATGATAGTGGAATAAATCAAGATGATTCTTATAATGATCAAGAAGAAGAGGTCCAATATGTGAACAACTTTCAAGGGCAAAGAAACAACTTCCAAGTCCCTAGACAACAACAATGGAGACCTCAAAATAGTCAAGGCAATTGGAGTTCTCACAATCAAGGTAATTGGAGTGGTGTAAACAATCAAAGCAATTGGAATAATAACAACAATCAAGGAAATTTGAGTGGAGGCAATAGTTAAGGGAATTGGCATAACAACAATAACCAAGGCAATTGGGGAGTCAACAATTAAGGCGGGTGGAATAACAATCAAGGAAATCGAGGGTCGGGTTTTCAAAGGCCCTCGATGTATCAACAACCGAGCAACCCACCACCTTATCCTTCCCATGATCCTAGTTCTTCCAACAATGAAATGTGCCTTATTTAGAACATGTTTAAGCAAATGATGGAGAAGAATACCGATTTTGATGCCCAACTTGCTTCACACAACACATCGATCCGCAACTTAGAAGTTCAAATGGGGCAAAACTCTCAAGCTTTAAATTCTCGTCCTAAGGGGGCACTACGAAGTGACACGGTAGTGAACCCAAAGGGTAGGAACAATACGGGTCATGCCATGGCCATTACTACAAAAAGTGAAAAAGGTAGGAATGCACCCACCTCAAGTTAAAGGCAACTTGTGGATGATGAGCAAGTGGTAGAAGAAGAAGACGAGATACACAGCAATGTGATGCAAGCAAATTATGAAGTGCGGATTGATATTGATGACACGGTGGAAGAGACTCAAGAGGATGTGAACCCGTCTAGGAATCATATTATTGACATACTGGAACCAGTAGCACATAAGGCTAAGGCATCATTACCTAAGCCACCTCCTCCATATACTCAAAGGCTTGACAAGAAAAATGGCGAGAATCAATTCAAAAAGTTCATTGATATGATGAAAGTCTCTTGATAAATGTGACATTAGTTGAAGCCTTGGTACAAATGCCTGAGTATGCAAAGTTTATGAAGGACTTGGTGACAAAAAAGCGATCATGAATTTTGAAACTATCAAAGTCACTCATCAAGTGAGTGCAATTGTGTATTCGATGGCTCCTAAATTAGAAGATCCCGGTGCTTTCACAATCCCTTGTACCATTGGGAGTGCCGAGTTTACCAAAGCTCTTTGTGATCTTAGGGAGAGTATAAATTTTATGCCCTATTCAGTTTTCAAGACCTTGGGAATTGGAAAACCAAGACCCACATCTTTGAGATTACAAATTGCCGATCGTACAATGAAGAGACCGTTAGGGGTGATTGAAGATGGATTGGTTCGTGTTGATAAGTTCATTCTCCCGGTGGATTTTGTTATTCTTGATTGTGAAGTGAACTATAAGGTGTCGATTATTCTTGGAAGACCTTTCCTTTATATAAGGAAGGCTCTTGTTGATGTGGAAGCCGGAGAACTCACTTTTCGGGTGGGTGATGAAAAGGTGGTGTTCCACGCGTGCAAATCTATGAGGCAATCGAATAGCAATGAAGTGTGTTCTTTCGTGGACTTGGTGACCGATGTGATTATTGATGATAAAAGTGCCACGATTAATGTGGGTGATATGTTGGAGATCGTCTTGCTCAACTTAGATGTGACGAGATTGATGGCTTCATGGAATGTGTGAATTCTTTGCAAGGTATGGGGTCGTACAACTATGCGCCCTGGAAACTTTCCTTGGATCTTGAGAATAGGAAAACTTCTCTTACAAAGCCATCAATTGAAGAGCCTCCAATTTGGAGTTGAAGCCATTGCCTCCACATCTTAGGTATGAATTTCTTGGACCTTGTTTTACTTTATCGGTTATTCTTTCCTCTTGTTTGATTAACGTGCAAGTTGACTCTACATTGGTGGTGCTCCACAAGAGGAAGAAAGCTATTGGGTGGACATTGGCGGATATTCGGGGAATAATCCCCATATTTATCATGCATAATATTAACTTGGAGGAAGATTCCAAACCATCCATTGAACATCAAAGGAGACTTAATGAAGCCATGCAAGACGTGGTAAAAAAGGATATCAAATGGTTAGATGACAGGGTTGTCTACCCCATTTCGGACAGTTCATGGACTTCTCCGGTGCAATATGTCTCGATGAAGGGGGCCAACAGTGGTCACCAACGACAAGAACGAGTGGATTCCCACAAGAACGGTGACCGGGTAGAGAGTGTGTATATACTATCGGAAGCTAAACAAAGTCACGAGGAAAGACCATTTTCCACTTCCCTTCCTTGACCAAATGCTTGATCGGTTGGCCGACTGTGCTTTCTATTGCTTTCTATATGTATATTCGGGCTACAAAAAAATCCTTATTGCCCTGAAAGATCAAGAGAAAACAACTTTCACTTGTCTCTATGGAAATTTCGCTTTCAAGCGGATGCTATTTGACTTATGCAATGCACTGACAAATTTTCAAAGGTGTATGATGGCGATCTCTACGGATATGGTATAGGACTACCTTGAAGTCTTCATGGATGAATTCTCGGTAGTCGAGGATTCCTTTGATAATTGCTTGGAAAATTTGGATAAAGTATTGGCAAGGTGTAAAGAAAAGAACTTGGTGCTAAGTTGGGAGAAATGTCATTTCATGGTCAAGGAAGGAATTTTCCTTGGCCACAAGATTTCAAAGAAAGTCATAGAGGTCTACAAGGCAAAGATATAGGTGATTTCTAAACTTCCACCTCCAACCTCAGTGAAAGGCGTGAGAAATTTCTTGGGTCACGCGGGGTTCTACTGCACTTCATAAACGATTTTTCTAAAGTGGTGAACCCGTTGTGCAAGCTCTTAGAGAAAGATACTAAGTTTCACTTCAATGATGATTTCATGAGAGCTTTTGAATTGCTAAAGTTCAATTTGACAACTACTCCCATTATCATCGCTCCTAATTGGAGTATTCCTTCCGAGCTCATGTCCGTTCTAGTGATGTAGCGGTTGGAGAAGCTTTCGGGCAACGTATCAACAAGATCTTTCATTCGGTCTACTATACTAGAAGACCATGAATGATGCCCAAGTCAATTTCACCATTACTGAAAAATAGATCCTTGCTATTGTGTTTGCAATTGAGAAGTTCCGCCCATACTTGATGGGTGTTGATCACGCTCAACTATGTCTAATAAAAGACTAAACGGGCGTTGCAAATATAATCCGGGGTATTATGCCTAGAGTCGATCCCACAGGGAATTTACGTATCAATCAAGTCTTTAGAATACGCAACTTTTACTCAATCAATTCTCTCAAGACTTTTTAATATAACTTGGTGATGTTTTACTAATTCTACTGACAATAATAATAACTAGCAATTACTAACAATGTGTTGTAAATAATGATGATAAAGGTCTAAGGTTATGGTTTCCCCCGTTGGTGAACTTACTTCTCGGATACTTCTTATAGTTTGATTAGTTGTCTCTATCAATCATGAACACTCTATCTACCATAAATCTCTCTCAAGTAATTATGATAATTTACTAGACGCACTCTCTCAAGTTACGCTAGCTAGATTGCATTACAGTTCACTTTAGATTGCACCCGAGGTATCGTTATCTCTAATCCAACCTCTAAACCCTCGGTTATGACTTTCGTCTATACTCCGGGAGTGATGTTGTTCAAACAACTACCTAAATATGCACTCTCTCTCAAGTAGATACATAATAAATAGGAACAGTTAATTGAGGGCCCTTTCAATCAACTACAACAAGAACGTAGTTGAACAAATAGAGATAAATCAACCAAACAAAACTATGTTAATAACACAAGAAGTTTATCCCCAACGGGTTCTACCAAAACCCTAGATTAAAGAAGTTAGCTAGACATGTTCATAAGAATCAAACTCAAAATAACCTGCATAATTGAACTACAAAGTAATGAATAAAAGATGTAAAAATCAATGTTTTGTCACTTCAATGGTTTTCTCTCTTTGAATCCTTCGAAAATCCCCTCCAAGTTTTGTTTTTGGCGTCTATTTATATGTTTAGGACGAACCCTAAACATGTAGGATACTTCTATTCCAACCGGGAGACACTTAAACTCTTCAAAATCTCGAATTTAGCCGGAACAGGGGCCTGGCGTTTGGGCCCTGGCGCCTGGCTAACGCCAGGCTAAGGATGGCGTTTCAGCCCTAACGCCTGGCTAATGCCAGGCAGGGTCAGGCGTTTGGGCTCTGGCGCTCGGCTATAGCCCGGTGCACTCCTCCTCTCCTCTTGAGCGTATTTTCGATGTATTTGCATCCATTTAGCTCAGTTTCCATCTCCAATTCACCTACACATGAAGACTCTATTATGCACTTAAAAAGTATATTTTTATCATTAACGCACATAAAATGTAGGGCATATAACATGTAAAACTATGAATTCTAGCCTCGCATCAGGTGCAAAGGTTATTGTTCATACTGATCATGCGGCACTTCGCAATATTATGAGCAAGAAAGATACAAAAGCTCCGTTGATGAGATGGGTGCTATTGTTGCAAGAGTTTGATATTGACATTCAAGATCTAAAAGGGAGTGAAAACCAAGTGGCGGACCACTTGTCTCATTTGGAGGAGGAGGGGAGGCCGCATGATGGCCTTGAAATCAATGACTTTGTCCCCGATGAGCAGATCTTGGCTATTTCAATGAAGAAGGTGCCATGGTTCGCGGATCTAGTAAACTTCTTTGTGTGTGGAATCATCCTGGATGAGCTCTCTTCAAATCAAAGGAAGAAGCTCAAACGGCATTGTCAAGATTATTATTGGGATGAGCCATACCTTTTTCAGATTTTCACGGATGGGGTAATTAGAAGATGTGTACCAGACGAAGAGAAAAATATTATTCTTGAGGCTTGCATTCTTCGCCTTATGGTGGTCACCATGGCGGAGCAAGAACGGCTGCCAAAGTGCTAAATTTCGATTTCTATTTGCCCACTCTTTACAAAGATGCAAGTAATATGGTGAAGAGATATGATGAATGCCAACAGGCGGGTGGAATCTCGAAGAAGAATGAAATGCCTCTCACTACCATTTTGGAGATTGATATCTTTGATGTGTGGGTATTGACTTCACGGGTCCTTTTGTGAATTCTTTTGGAAACACCTGCATATTAGTCGTGGTTGATTATGTGTCTAAATGGGTTAAATCCATTTCTCTACCCAACAATAAAGTGAGAAGAGTGGTGGCGTTCTTGAAGAAGAATATTTTCACAAGATTTGGCACTCCGCAGGCTATCATAAGCGATGAGGGATCGCATTTTTGCAACAAATCTTTTGACACTTTTATTAGCAATTATGGTGTCACTCATAAAGTTACGACTCCATATCATCCACAAGCTAGCGATTAAGTGGAAGTCTCAAACCGAGAGATAAAGAGTATCTTTTCCAAAACAGTAAATGTTAACCGGACGGATTGGTCAAAGAAGCTTGATGATGCACTATGGGCTTATCAGACTGCTTTCAAAAATCCTATTGGGATGTCTCCATACCGGTTGGTGTTTTTAAAAGCTTTTCATCTTCCGGTGGAACTTGAGCACAAAGCCATGTGGGCTTTAAAGAAGTTGAATCTTGATTGAGATGCAGACGCTAACTTATGGGTTGCATATTTGAATGAATTGGATGAGTTCCGGTACCATGCATATGCAAGTTAATCCTTGTACAAAGAGAATAGGAAGTACCTTCATGAAAAGTATATCCGAACAAGGAGTTCAAGGTGGGAGATCTTGTTTTGTTGTTCAACTCACGATTGAAGATGCTTCCCGGAAAGCTGAAATCTAAATGAAGTGGTCCCTTTGAAATTGTGGGTATGACACCTTTTGGTACATTTGACTTGAAGAACAAAAATGTTGAGGTATTCCGAGACAATGGTCACTGGATGAAGCATTATTTGGGAAAGGTTGATGATGGCCACGTGGTGGCCATTATTCAATTGAAATGATAGTAATATGTGTCGTGTTGCGATGTTAAATCAGGCGCTTCTTGAGAGGAAACCCATGTTTCTTTTTCTTTTTCTTTTTTTCTTTTTTAGAGAGGTGTTATTTTTGTGCTAACTGAATTTGAAGCGTGCTGAAGGGATGAGTTTGCTTTACAAGAAGTGTGCTTAGAAAATTGGCTAAGTATGGAAAAAGTGTGGACTGCATGTGTATTGTGCAGACCGCACAATTGTGGTTGTTACAGCAAAAAGGGAACTATGGCCGCACAATTACAGTGGGGACCGCACACCTTGAAAAGGGAAAATGCAAACTCTTTGAAGTTTGGTCTGTCAGAGAAATGGCCAAAGTGCGGCCGCACATCAAAATATGCGGTCTGCAACAAAAATATGTGGCTGCACCACATATTCTGCTAACCGCAGATTAACAAAGAGCATCTGATCCCCAGGTAACAGAATGCGAACCGCAGAAGTAATTCTGCGGCTGCACTCATCCCTTTGTCCCTCAAGTCAAACCGTCCAGTATAATAATAACCTTAGGGTTACTGTACATTTTTCCCTCTATAAGCACTCAAAAACCTAAAACATTGAAATCGTCTGTTAAATCGTCTGCCACACTCAATCGACATATGTTCACTCATTTGCACTACTTCATATCTATTATGCCTAAATTACTTGTAGAATTTTTCAATTTGTAGTTTAATTTACAATTTTTAGATATTTCTAGGCCAATTATTAGTAGAATTCAATTTTACTACCATGTGGGGTTTAAATTGTAATGGGTCAACTGCTAATTGCTCTATGGGGAATGGGTAACTTGATTTTCATGTTTAAATGCTAATACCATGTCAAATTTGTCTAAAAAATGGTTAAGCTTAGAAATCTGTTCGGATTAGTTTTGAAATCTGTGGACGCACAAGAAATTGTGCGGTCCGTAGAAGTTGAGATTATGTGTCTTGGGTCAAGCATGATTTTGCCGCCGCACTTAAAATTGTGCAGATCGCAGAAATCCCATCGCGAACGCAAAAAAGTGAGTGCGGCTGCAAAACAACCAATCTCTGTCTTCAGAGAATTGACATGTTGGTGAGTCTGATGTGCGGACGCGATGATAATTTTGCGGACCACAAATCTAGTTCTGCGGCCACAAGATCAAATTGTGCGGTCTGCAAAGCACAGACTACGGCTGCACTCATAATTGTGCAGATCGTACTTCCCTACCCTGCAAGCATGTTTTACATTGTGTATTCATTGTCTGTTTGTGCTTGAATTAAAACTGACTCCTGTTGTTGCTTGTTATAGAAAATGGTTAGATCTCGAGGCTGTGGAGATACGTCAAAGGGGAGGAGTGAACCTTCCAGAGGCCAAAATATAACGACCCGGTCCGTCGTTACGTAAAGACCTACATTATAATTACTATTCTTGACTGGTCATAGGTTGGTCATACTGTTATTGATGTGTTAGAGTTGGTAGGCTTGAAATAAGAATGGTTGTAGTGAGAGTTTAGCCACTTAGTCCTTAAAAATAGCCTTATAATGGGAAAAATCAACTAAGAGTTGACTTATTGGTAAACGACCTCGAAATGCGGATTCTATGGCTCGGATAGCTTTGTTAGGTGATTTGGGACTTAGGAGTAGGTTCAGAATATTTTTGTGATGTCCGGTGTAGAATTAGGCTTGAATTGGCGAAAGTTAGTTTTTGGCAATTTCCGGTCGGTAGTGAAAAATAGGCTATCGGGGTCAGAATGAAATTTCGACAATTGGAACAAGTTCATAATGTCATTCTGGATAAGTCTGCAAAATTTCAGGTCAATCGGATGAGTTTAGACGTGTTTCGGCGTCGGATGTGATTTCTAGAATATTCCTAAGTTCTTAAGCTTGAATACATGCAATTTTGATGATTTTGATGTTATGGGACATGTTTTTAAGGCTCGACCAAGTTCGAATAAGGTATTTGGGTCATTTGGTAAGTTTGGTTGAGGTTCCGGGGGCCTCGGTATGACGCTTGGGCCACTAGGGGCCCTCCGGAGTCTTTACACCCCCAGTGAGCGCAGATATTGAGGGATGGATCTTCCCTGGGCATGGATCTTGTCCGAAGTGATGAGGGATGGATCTTCCCTAGATATGGTAATTGTCTGAGTGCTGTATTACGGAGATGTATCTTCTCTGTGGGGGCTGGACTGGCCTATTTCCTCAGTACGGAGTGACTACGGTCACCGGTGTTTATGCATATTCCGGGACGGATCTACACTGGGCCCGAGAGCCATATATAGTACTGAGTGGACTTCTGTGGGAGAGCTGTGAGCACTATGTGCATATCCATACTGGTTTCATTCATATATTTTACGATGGCATGTAGAGTATACTAGCATACTTGGCATATTTCCTCATCCTGATAAACTGTTAGCATGTCTAAATTCTGTATATTATTTATTGTAACATAATTGAGGTTTTGTCCGTCACTACTACTCAGCCCATAGTTTGGGTTCGTTACTTCTGAGTTGGTGTACTCACGTTACCCCCTGCACCTTGTGTGCAGATCCAGGTACATCGGGACCCGGTAGCGGATTTTGAGCTGCGGTCAGAGTTTCTAGTGGAGTTGTCTAGGTAGCAGCTGGCGATCGCGACCTCGCCTTCTCTTTCTTTATTCCACCTATTTCATTTATATTTTGAGACAATGTTGTCCTTTTCCCCTTTTCTTTACTTTATGTTATAGTAGCTCATGACTGAGTGACACCAGATCCGGGGATTGGAGATTTAAATTTAGTTTTCAAATGTTGTTTTAAATTTCAGATTCTTAGTTTTATTAATAAATTCGTTTAAAAATCAAATTTTTACTAGGAATTTAATTTAGCTTAGTTAAATAAGGAGGATTGCCTGGTTCCACGATAGGCGCCATCACGACTCCGGAATTGGGTCGTGACAAGATGGTATCAGAGCGCTAGGTTAAATAGGTCTCACCAGTCATGAGCAGGTTAAGTAGAGTCTTGCAGATCGGTACGGAGACGTCTGTACTTATCTTCGAGAGGCTGCAGAACCTTTTAGAATAAATCTCACATTCTTTGAATTCTGTCGTGCGGCTCTGTTGAACTCTGAAACTAAACTTCTGTTGTTTTCATTCTCTCACAGATGGTGAGGACTCGTGCTAATGATAGTGGTGACCTGATCCTAGCAGGACCAGCCCGAGGTCGAGGCCGAGGGAGGGGTGCAGCCCGCTTAGCAACCGGGGTAGTACCTGTAGACCCTCCCATTGTCCAGGAGCAGGTCCCCGCAGCTGAGATTCCAGCGGGGCAGACTCAGGCACCAGCAGTACCCATTGTGATTCCGGGTCTTCAGAAGACCCTAGCCCAGATTTTGACGGTGTGCACCAGCCTGGCACAGGCCGTCGCCTTGTCTACTGGTGCTACTTCTCAAGCCGGGGGATGCTGATCTGTGGCTAGAATTCATGGTTTAACGCATCATGTGTCTTACATTTTATGTGTGTTAATGATAAAAATACACTTCGTATGTGCATAATGGAGTCTATTTCATGTGTAGGTGAATTGGAGATGGAAGCCGAGCTAAATGGATGCATAAACGTCAAAAATACGCTCAAGAGTCAAAAAGGAGTGAACCCGGCTATAGCTGGGCATTTGAGTTGTAAAGCCTGGTCATACCAGGCTTTAGCCGGGCGTTTGGGCTGTAAAGCCTGGTAGGACCAGGCGTTTGGGGGGCGTTTGGGCCATAAAGCCAGGCCTGGCCAGGCGTTAGCCAGGTGTTTGGCCTGTAACGCCTGGTCCCTGGTCCGGCCCAGTCCGAGTTTTGAAGATTTTAATTGTTTCCCGGTTTGACTAGAAGTATCCTACACGTTTAGGGTTTGTCCCTAACATATAAATAGACCCAAAAACACAACTTTGGAGGAGGATTCCATTAGAGACAAGAGAAGCCTGTGGAATACTATGGAGCAAAGCAAAACATTGATTTTTACATCCTTTATTCATTACTTTGTAGTTTAATTATGCAAGTTATTTTGGAGTTGATTATTATGAGCATGATTAGCTAATTTCCTTAATCTAGGGTTTTGGTGGAACCCGTTTGGGGATGAACTTATTGTGATATTAATATAGTTTGGTTGGTTATTAATCTCTATTTGTTCAACTACGTTCTTATTGTAGTTAATTGAAAGGATCCTCAATTAGTTGTTCCTTNTCATAACCGAGGGTTTAGAAGTTGGATTAGAAATAACGATACTTCGGGTGCAATCTAAAGTGAACTGTAATGCAATCTAGCTAGCGTAACTTGAGAGAGTGTGTCTAGTAAATTATCAGAATTACATGAGAGAGATTTATTGTAGATAGAGTGTTCATGATTGATAGAGACAATTAATCAAACTATAAGAAGTATCCAAGAAGGAAGTCCACCGACAGGGGAAACCATAACCCTAGACCTTTATTATAATTGTTTACACCATATTGTTAGCTAATCATTAGTTTATTAATTTTTTCAGTATCAATAGTAAAACATTATCAATTGATATTCAAAAGTCTTGAGAAAATTGATTAAGTAAAAGTTGCGTATTCTGAAGGCTTGATTGATACATAAATTTCATGTGGGATCGACTATGGGCGTAATACCCCGGATTATATTTGCAGCGCCCGTTTAGTCTTTCTATAAGACATAATTGAGCGTGATCAAATTTTGGCGTCGTTGTCGGGGAATTAACGGTGTTATCAATTGGAGTTGGAAGAAATACAAAATTCTGAAATATAGTCAATTTTCTTCAATTTTCATTTATACATTGAAAGTTTAACGTTTGCTAACTTGGTTGTACAGGTGCATGCCTAGAAACTCATCGAGAACTCGTGAAGTAATTGAAGCCTTATCAGACCCCGAAAGAGTTTTCAAGGCCCTAAACCGGTCCAACCGGAAAAGCAAACAGCAACCATCAATTGAACAACTTGAACCTGACATGGAAGATCCAAACAACTAGAACATCAATGAGGATGATGTGGTAGAACCAGTCGCCCAAATAGGGGCAGAGGCTCCTTTATATGATTGGGCACAACCCACAGCAGAGAATTTGGCCACTGCAATACTAGTCCCTCAAATACAGGCTGAATCTTTCCAAATTACAAATAATATGCTGCACTTGTTGCAGAACAAGGGACTATTCTCAGGGTCATACATCGAAGACCCCCAACAGCATTTGAAGAATTTCCTGTCGATTTGCAAAACACAGAGGCAACCAAACGTCACTCAAGAGGCAATACAATTGTTGTTGTTTCCATTCTCAATGACTGGAGCAGCTCAGACTTGGCTAAACTCACTCCCCATCAATTCCATTACCACATGAGAGGATTTAGTTAAGCAGTTCGTGAACAAATTTCATCCACCCAACAAGACAGCTCAACAAATTGATGAAATCTTGAGCTTCAGACAAAAACCAGTTGAAACACTGCAGGAGACAGGGGAACGATTTAAGGGAATGCTAGTTATCTTTCCACACCATGGTATTCCGGAGCAGATGTTGGGGCAGCGTTTTTATACGGGTCTGGCTGATACTATAAAGTCAAATGTTGATGCCTCAGCTGGTGGAGCATTCTTGAGCAAAACATGGAGAGAAAGTCAGATCCTGCTTGATAAAATGGCACAGAATTCAGGGTAGACAACCAGGAATGCACCCATTACTCCTGCGTTCACTCAGTGCCCTTCGATCCATCCAATACTATTGCAGAGAACGTGGCCACTTTGATAACACATATGAGCATACTAACTAAGAAGGTGGAGGAATCTGGGAAAAAGCAGCAGGTACACATCGTTGACACAACCAATGGGGGCTTATGCACATCTTGCATTAGTCAACCATTTGGTAATCAGTGGAATGCAGAATGTGATCACCCTCCTTATCCAGAAAACATGAATTATGTGTCAAATTATGGAAGCCAGAGACAAGGGGGTAGAACTGGGGTCAGCAAGTTCAACCGTATAGACCACCTCACCAACAGCAGAACAGTGGAAATATGGGTGTCATGAGACCACAAGGTAATGCAGCACCATATCAGAGGCCACAAGGTTATAACCATCAGAATCAACAACAAGCATACTACCCTCCTCAACATCAACAGGGGGGAAGGCAAGAAGATGGGTTTTCCAGGTTAGAAGCTATGATGCAGCAGGTTATTAGGTCAAATGCCAAAATCAGTAAGAGAGTAGATGTACATGATGCAGCTATTAAAAATATTGAAGTACAATTGGGCTAGATATCTATGGAAGTGAACAATCGACCTCGTGGAACTTTACCTGCAGATACTCAGGTAAATCCTACGGACCAGGGCCCAAGGCAGCTGATGGCAGTGACTCTCTGCAATGGCAGGGACTTAGACATGGAACTGGAGAGAGCTCGTGAAAGCAGGCAGGCTTAGACACGGGTACCCGTGCTGATTGAACTTGATGATCCAACAAACTTGACCAAGGTAACAGTGCAACCTACTGAAGGAGAACCCAGTGCACAGAGTGAGACTGAAAAAGAAGTGGAGATAGCCTAGGAGCCGGTATTTGAGGTGGTGGCTGAGAAAGAAAAGTCCCAAATTTTGGAAAAATAGACCACCAGCTCCATTCCCTCAGAGGCTGGCCAAATACCAAAAGGATGAATAGTACAAAAAGTTCTTGGACATGCTAAAACAAATACAGGTAAATATCCCATTGATTGATGTGTTGAAGAAAATGCCTGGCTATGCTAAATTGATGGAGTTGATGCCCAGAAAATTTGATTTCCAAGATCTGTCTACCGTCACCCTTACTCAGACTTGTAGTGCGGTGGTGACGCGTCCTATTGCTGAAAAGTTATCTGACCCAGGGAGTTTTACAATTCCTTGTACCATTGGAAACTTAGCTTTCGCCAAAGCTCTATGTGACTTGGGGGCCAGCATTAATCTGATGTCGCTGGCCATATATAAAAGACTGGGGATTGATAGAGCCAGACCAACTTCAATGTTATTGCAGCTAGCTGACAAGACGGTAAAGAGACCATCATGCATTCTGGACGATGTATTGGTGCAAGTGGGGAAGTTTGTGTTCCCTGCTGATTTTGTGATACTAGATTCTAAAGTGGATGAGAAAATTCGCATAATATTGGGAAGGACATTCTTGGCTACAGGCAGAGCCCTTATCAATTGTGAGACTGGTGAACTGAAGATGAGGCTCAATAATGAAGAAATCACGTTCAACGTGCAGAAGTCTATGAGGCGACCAAGTGAGTTCGCCAACTGCTCTCTTATTGATGTTGTGAACGTGATCCCGGAAAAAGATGATGCATCCCTGACTGTGGGGGACCCTTTGACTGAATGTTTGAAGAATCTAGATGATATGAACGGTGAAGAACTGGCAGACTGGGTGTTAGCACTTGAAGGAAAAGGGGTGTGGCCAAGGGCTCTCGAGTTTGAGTCATTACACTTAGAGAAAAGAGAGAACCCGCTGGCCAGGTCATCTGTTGAAGAACCACCCAGGTTGGAACTGAAATCAGAGGATGTCGATGTGGTAGAAAAGATACTAGGGTTAACCAAGGACAANGGAATAAAGAACAAGATGCCTACATTCTGGAATTCTTCTTTCCAGAAAGTCGGGAGTACACATCTCATATAAAGGCCAAAAAGCGCAGATTACTACATTGTTTTATTGGGTCAGGCAGATTCGTTCCACCACCCCAGGAGCATGATTATAGAGCAGAATCAAAACTTGGGGTTCAATTCGTAAGTTCAAAGTGGAGGCATATAGTGATTCAAGCATTTGTTCGAAGGAGCATGGAAAGCAAAACTAATGGAAAGGATGTCGACTCTACTTGAGCAGGGAGTTTCTTGCACCTTACTTTTATTTCTTGTTTTTTCTATATATGATGCACTGAGGACATTGCATGATTTAAGTGTGGGGTGTAGTACATATTTGTTGTGGTTTTTTGTGTTCAGGTGCTTCCTTGTTAGTAGTTTTAGCTTTTCTTGTTAGTAAGTTTTTTTCTTTCTTTTAAGTTTTGTAGCTTTTTCTGTAGTCTTTTTATTTTAGGTAGAACAAAACAGAAAAAAAAATTAGAAATATGTGGACTCTTCCCGACGATGGATCTCCTAGACAGTTCTCTTGAGGGAAGTAAGTCTAAAGAAAATACCAAAAAGATTTTTTTTTTTAGGTAGTGTAGTAATTCCCCCTTGGTTTTTCTTTGGACCACGGTTCTTTTCCAAGGGTTTTTAATTGAACCGGGTGTAGGTAGTTTTTAATTTTTAGGAGTAGGAATCATATGGTTAAGGGCTTAATAGTAGCAATATCTCGAAACGTGCTAATGCCTTGAGAATAGTCAGTACTTTGGTTGTGACGCTTAGGCTCAATTTTTTACTCCAGGATAAATACCTTAAATCAGGAATTCTTAAGATTTGCTTAACTGCTTTGACTGGAGTGTCGTGATAGATCCAATCCTGAGTGAGTTATGTGCCATGTGTGTGTGAGGTTTGTATGTTATTTTGCGCATTGCATTTGATGTCTAGAACTTGCCCCGTTTGTGTGCAAAGTGAAATAGTAGTTTTGTTCAGTCTTGGAAGTGATATAGGCATTTCCTTGTTGAGCCAGCTGTGTATATTCTACCCACCTAATTGTTATGTATCGTAGTTAACCCCGTTGAGCCTATAATCCTGTTTCTTTGGCAACCACATTACAAGCCATACCCCTTTGTTTGAATCGATCATATATTTGAACCTTGTCACCTCTCGTAAGCACTGGAAAAGTGATGAAATATGGAAAAATTAAAGTGTGGGGTGGTAGGTTAGTTTTTGAGGGGAATAATTGAAATAAGGAGAAAGGTACACTGTTTTGAAAAAGTAAGAGTCACTTGAGAAAAATAAATAAATAAATAAATAATTTTATTGGTGTGAAAAAAAAAATATATATATATATATGTGTGTGTGTGTGTGTGTGTGTGTGTGTGTGTGGTGACTCTTAATGTAATTGTGCTTAAAGAAGTATGGGGTAATAACATTGATGTGAAAGTGGAGTTTGGCTTAATATAAGTTTGAGGTTGAGCGCTAAAGTATATGTATTAAAGTGATTAGGGGGGTGTAGTCACTCTTATATATAAATGTATCCTATCCATCCCGCAGCCTACATTACAACCAAATAAAGTCCTACTTGATCCTAGACTGAATGAGCTCGATTAGTAGAGTAGTACACTACGGGCAAGCCTATGGTGCATCTTTTGTGGCATATGAATATTATTTCTGAGAGCGAGTGAATTCTTTCTATCTTGAGTTCCTAAGTGTTCTTAAATTTTATTGTGTGAGGAACTAGCTCTTTGATTTGGTGAGGGCACATGATTCATGAAGGAAAGGTAATGTTGTTGACCTCTATGTTAGAGTAGTGAGTGGATTGTGAATAAAGCATGGTATATGTGAGTCGACTATTGAGGCGAGGATGTCACACCTCTGTGCTTGAAATGTTTTAAATATTCTTGGTATAACATGTTAAGAGATTTGCTTAATAAGTTGTGTACATGAGTGTAGTTTGATTGCTCGAGGACGAGCAAATGTTTAAGTGTGGGGTATTGATGCGAGGCTAGAATTCATGGTTTAACATGTTATATGCCCTACATTTTATGTGCTTTAATGATAAAAATACACTTTTTATGTGCATAATAGAGTCTATTCCATGTGTAGGCGAATTGGAGATAGAAACCGAGCTAAATGGATGCAAATACATCGAAAATACGCTCAGGAGGCGAGGAGGAGTGCACCTGGCATTAGCCAGGCGTTAAGGTCCAAACGCCAGCCCTAGCCTGGCATTAGAGTCCAAACGCCAGCCCTAGCCTGGCGTTATCCAGGCGTTAGCCTCATAACGCTACGCCCCTGTTTCGGTCAATTT
>ML398919.1:78652-105194 GCA_005239525.1 Nicotiana knightiana | reverse complement strand
CACTCCCGGAGTATAGACGAAAGTCATAACCGAGGGTTTAGAGGTTGGATTAGAGATAACGAGACCTCGGGTGCAATCTAAAGTGAACTGTACTGAAATCTAGCTAGCGTAACTTGAAAGAGTGCGTCTAGTAAATTATAATAATTACTTGAGAAAGATTTATGGTAGATAGAGTGTTCATGATCGATAGAGACAATTAATTGAAATATAAGAAATATCCGAGAAAGAATTCACCAACAGGGGGGAACCAAATCTTAGACCTTTATTATCATTATTTACAACACATTGTTAGTAATTGCTAGTTTATTATTATTGTCAGTAGAATTAGTAAAACATCAGCAAGTTATATTAAAAAGTCTTGAGAGAATTGATTGAGTAAAAGTTGCGTATTCTGACGAATTAATTGATACGTAAATTCCCTGTGGGATCGACTCTGTGCGTAATACCCCGGATTATATTTGCAACGCCCGTTAAGTCTTTTATTAGACATAGTTGAGTGTGATCAAGCACAGTTTCTCAACTGCCAGCAAGTCAAGTATGAGCACCAGAGACCAGGTGGATTACTTTAGAGGTTAGATATTCCGGAGTGGAAGTGGGAGCAGATTACTATGGACTTTGTAGTTGGGCTTCCACGGACTTCGAAGGGTTTTGATGCTATTTGGGTCGTTGTGGATAGATTGACCAAGTTCGCGCACTTCGTTCCTGTTGGTAATTCTTATACTTCAGAGCGATTAGCTGGTATTTACATTAAGGAGATTGTTCGATTGCATGGAGTTCCAGTTTCTATTAAGTCTGACAGATGTACTCAGTTCACATCTCAGTTTTGGAGGGCCGTACAGAGAGGTATGGGTACTGATGTAGATTTGAGCACTGCATTTCATCCTCAGACCGACGGGCAATCGGAATGGACTATTCAGATTGTGGAGGATATGTTACGGGCTTGTGTGATTGATTTTGGTGGTTCATGGGATCAGTTTCTGCCACTAGCGGAGTTTTCATATAATAACAGCAACCAGTCCAGTATTCATATGGCCCCGTATGAGGCTTTATATGGTAAGAGGTGTAGATCTCTGGTTGGTTGGTTCAAGCCAGGTGAGGCTAAGTTATTGGACATAGATTTGATTCAGGATGCATTGGAGAAAGTGAAGTTGATTCAGGAGCGACTTCGCACGACGCAGTATAGGCAGAAGAGTTATGCGGACCGAAAGGTCAGGGATGTGTCTTTTATGGAAGGTGATAAGGTACTGCTGAAAGTATCATCCATGAAGGGTGTTATGAGGTTCGGAAAGAGAGGAAAGTTGAGCCCACAGTTTATTGGTCCTTTTGAGGTACTTCAGAAGGTTTGAGAGGTGGCTTATAGACTTGCATTGCCACCCAGCCTATCGAATGTTCATCCGGTATTTCATGTGTCGATGCTCAGGAAGTATGTTGGTGACCCATCGCATGTGTTAGACTTCAGCACAATTCAGCTCGAGGGTGATATGTCATATGAGGTAGAGCCGGTAGCAATTTTGGATCGTCAAGTCAGAAAGTTGAGATCTAAGAATATAGCATCAGTGAAAGTACAATGGAGAGGTCAGGCAGTGGATGAGGCTACTTGGGAGGTCGAGCGAGAGAAGCAGAGCAAATATCCTCACTTGTTTGAGACTCTAGGTACGTTTCTAGACCCGTTCGAGGACGAACGTTTGTTTAAGAGGGGGAGAATATAACGACCCGGTCGGTCATTACGTAGAATCTGCATTTATATTTACTGCTATTGCCTCGTCATAGCTTAGTTAAACTGTTCTTGATGTGCTAGAGTTGGTAGGCTCTGGATCAGAACAATTATCATGAGAGTTTAGTCACTTAGTCTTTAAAAATAGCCTCAGAGTTGGAAAAAGTCAACCGAGAGTTGAATTATTGGTAAAAAACCCCGGAATACGGATTTTATGGCTCGGATAGCTTTGTTAGGCGATTTGAAACTTAGGAGGGTGTTCGGAATATTTTTGTGAGGACCGGCGTAGAATTAGGCTTGAATTGGCGAAAGTTAGTTTTTGGTAATTTCTAGTCGGCAGTGGAAATTTGGCTATCGGGGTCGGAATGGAATTCTGACAGTTGGAACAGGTTCGTAATGCATTTTGGATATGTCTGCAAAATTTCAGGTCAATCGGAGTTGTTTTGGATAGTTTCGGCATCGTTGGTGGATTTTAGAAGTTTCAAAGTTCTTAGGCTTGAATTTGATGTGATTTTTGTGTTTTGATGTTATTTTTAGTGTTTCGGGAGTGCAACTAAGTCTGAATGATCATATATGATATGTTGGTATATTTGGTTAGGGTCCCGAGGGGCTCGGGATTGATTTCGTATGGTTAACGGGAAGTTCGGAGTTGGAAATTTGGCGCAAACAGCTGGTGGTGTGAATTCACTGTTGTTTCCGCACATGTGGAGGTTTGATCGCAAGTGCGGGCCCGCAGGAGCGCAGAAGGCTCCGCAGGTGCGAGATTGAGCCAGCCCAGGAGAGCATCGCAGATGCGGACACTTGACTGCACCTGCGAGGTTGCAGGTGCGGAAGTGAAGCCGCAGGTGCGGAGTTTCATCGGTTTAATGAAAAGTCGCAGGTGCGGTAGATTTGACCACACGTGCGAGTTTGAGACCGCAGGTGCGAAAAGGCTGGACAGAAATTATAAAAAGGAGACTTCGCAAATTTTAACCCTTTTTCCACCATTCTTGTGCGGGTTCCGATGATTTTGAGGGATTTGAAGAGGGAAATGTTGGTGCATCATTGAGGTAAGCTTTTTGAACTCATTAACTCGATTATAGGTGATTAAAGACCTTAATATCAGTGTTAAATTCATGAAATCAGTAGAAAAAGCTGGAGTTAGGGCTTTAGATTATGAGACCTTTAGGGGTTGATTTGAGGGGTCAAACAAACTCCGATTTTAGCGTTATTTATATGTACAGACTCGTGAGATGATGAAGAACATTTTGGTATAAAATTTGTGGAGTTCTGAGACACGGGCCCAGGGTTCGGGTTTTGGCTAAATTCGGGTTTTATGCTAAAAATTGATACTTTTCAATTGGAATTCATTCCTTTAGCATAATTTGATGATAAAGATCTGCTATTTATAGATTTGGAGCGATCGGAAGTTGATTCAAGAGGCAAGAGGGTTGCAGAGTAGCTTTTCGGGCTAGTTTGAGGTAAGTAATTTCTTTAAATCCTGTCCTGAGGGTATGAAACCCCGAACTTTGCATCCTTTCACGGATTTTAGAATGCAAAGATTGGAATTTTGGAAACATATTCCTTTTTAGGCAACTATTGAGTTGTGAACCCGATTTTAAAGCCTATGCTTAATAGTATTGATATATTTTGATATAATTTGGGCTGCAAGCCATGTTTGGGGCCTAGTGCCGATCTGTTTACCCCTTCGGGGATGTTTTTACTATTTTCCTCACTTGATATGTTATGATTTTCACTCATTCTTTCCTTGATAATTGTTTTGACACTCAGAGTATTTGATATTATTTCTTTAAAATAAAACACTGTTTGGGTCGAGAACTCGGTATAATGATGGCCCGAGTTGAGAGTGTCTGACTGCGTGAGGCTGCGGGCCAATATTATGAGGATGTTATGATACGAGAGAGGCCGAGGGTCAATATTGTGAGTGATTTATGCCATGATGTGGCTGGCCGAGGGCCAATATTGTGAGTGATTTTTGCCATGATGTGTCTTGTTATAACGCTTGGGTTGTATGAGCCCCTCCGGAGTTTGTATACACCTCCCATTGAGCGCAAGTACCTACTGAGTACGAGTGATGCCTGCGGGACTGATACTGAGTGACTGCGAGGTTGCCCGCTAGGCTAATACTGAGTGATGGTGAGGTGCTGTGGGAAATTGTTATGAGAAATGATTATGGCTCAAGAGGCAGATTTATGATGATTTTACTGAGTTTTTTTACTGTGATTCACTTCGTTTTTCAAACTGATTTTACTGAGAGTTTTACTGAGATATATTGAAACTATACTTGTTTCAAAGGATTTATGGAAATTCTTTTCGAACTTATGTATTTGATGTCTACTTTATGGAGACTTGATGTTTTACTGTTTTGTGATGTGTGTTTCGTATTTCTCAGACTGTGATTTATTTTCATTACTACTGAGTAGACGTACTCATTATAACTCCCTGCACCTCTGTGTGCAGATCCAGGTACTGGTTCTGAGCAGTAGCCATTTGAGTTAATTCATCATCAACTTTTGAGATTTCGAGGTAGCTGTCTAGCGTCCGCAGCTTCTCTATTTCCCTTCCTTTATTAGTATTAATATATATTTCATAGACATTGATTGAGACATTATCAGAGTTAGTTTTATTTCTTAGATGCTCGTGACCATGTTGACTCCAGTCTTGGGAGAGTTATTTAGAATGTTAGATTATTATTGGGGCATAAAGACTTAAAGAAATTATTTTATGCTTTGTTGTCGTTTGTTATTGATTATTGAAATATTATAATAGAACGGATGGGTAGTTATGTGATGGTTGGCTAGCCTAGTTCCACGATAGGAGCCATCACGACCTGTTAGGATTTGGAGTCGTGACAATTTACCACCGTGCTACAACCAGTTGGGCAGTTACCACCGGTTGGGCAGTTATGTATCATTATTTACCACAGGTTGGGAAGTCATGCATATTCATTTACGACCGAGCTACGGCCGGTCGGGCAGTTACCACTGATCAGTTGGGCAGTCATGCATTATACGATATAGTTAATAGTCACAAAAAGAAGCATTGTATATATATGGGTATAATAAGTATGCATATATGGTGGCACTTCAGAGATTCAGGTTGATTCTTATATGTCTTTAATTAATATTGACTTATTGTTATGTTTCAGTTCTTGCCTACATATTCAGTACATTATTCGTACTGACGTCCTTTTGTTGGGGACGCTGCATTCATGCCTGCATGTATAGACAACCAGTTTGACGAGCCCTTATAGTAGGGGAGGTTAGCATTCAACGAAGGATCGGTAAGACTCCACCTCATTCGGAGTGCAGTCGAGTCTATGAGTCATCGTGTCAGAGTTTTTCTACAGACGTATGGGTTGGTCGGTACCCTATCTCATTTGATGTCAATAATCTTAGAGGCTTTGTAGACACATGTTTATTATGTACAGTATGTCAGAGGCCTTGACGGCCCATATGTATTCATGTTTTAAGAACGATAGTTTATTTATACAGTGTTGCCCACTTATAATTATACATTACGAGTTGTGGCCATGTTGGACCATGATAGTTACAAAGAAAAAAAAAGGTTACAGAGTGGTTCGCTCAGGCCAGTGCGGCACCGGGTGCCAGCCACGCCTCCCCAGGTTTGGGGCATGACAAAGTGGTATCAGAGCGAGACATGTTCTAGGGAGTCTAGAAAGCCGTGCCTAGTAGAGTCTCACTTATGGGTGTGTTGCGCGCCACATTTATAAATGAGATGATATAGGGCATTTCGGAAATGTTACATTTCTTTGTTTCCAGATCGTTCCATAGAACTGAGTCGCAAGAAGTCAGTATGAAACCTTCGCTAGATACTGTATGCACCAGATCTGCAGGTATTACAGTAGGGCTTTAAAGTTTAATGTGGAAGAGAGGTTATAAAAGAAACAAAAGATGCGATGCGAGATTGAAAGGTAAGTATGGTAAAGGTGAAGAATATATGAAATACTCAAGTACAAAAGATTGTGAATAGTCGAGACTTCAGATATAGTTTGGGTTTTAGTTTAGTTTATAGAGGAGACCATAGTGAAAATTTTGTAAATATCTAAGAGTTAACATTAGAGCACGAATGTTTCTCAAGGGGGGAAGATTGTTACACCCCGTACTTTAATATTAGGATAAGTCGTAGTAATCCATATGATCTTGAAGATTTATGATCTCTTGTTCTTCCAAAAATTTACTTGTTAGTGGTGGAATAGTAATAGTTCACAGAATTTGAAGACAAAGAAAAAGTCCGTGTATACACATGCATAAAAGGATTAGAACATATTTTTTTCTGTATATAAATATTCAAGGATGCACGTATTACATATGTTAATTATCTTAGTTGTCAAAAAAGTTAATGTTCTTACTGAAAAATATAGCATTAAGTTAATCAATAGATGCATATGTACTGTGCACAAGACCTCACCTGTTATCCTTCATGTGATAATGATAACTCTATAGATGATGATTATTTAAGTAATGCATATGATATTAAGTTTCTAAGCTTTGGCTCTATGTGCATTGAACTTTTCATTGAAAGCAATCTGATCTGTCTGTCTTTACAAAAGAGTAAAGAAACCATTTCCTAGCTTCACAAAGTTAAAATGAAAGACCGCACATGATTAACTCCCATGAAGCAAAAGGACCTCTTGGGATAGGAAGAGTTATATAATTGAGAAAGTAAATTAGCACTACATTGTGGATGACATACTGGAAGTAAATATAGAGGATTTGTGACTATAAGACCCCGCAAGTTTTCAACCTTGATACCATTAGATATTAGGTTGGTGTGATACTTTTTTTTAAGTGAAATATTTTATTAAAAATTTTATAAGTATAATTTTGGATAGTTAGCGTTATTTCTATTTTCGAATATGATAAATTATACACTTAATATGAGAAAGTTTATGAGATTTTCTTTATTGTAAATATAGAAAATATTTTTTTCACAATAAAAAGAGGTTATCTTTTTACCATTTTAAGAATTAAGCATACGAAAATTTATACTCTTTATATGAGATTAGGAAAATTAGAAGTTGAGAAAATATATGTATTGTTACATGGATATTTTAATAAAATAATTGTGTATGTATTAATTTTATATAATACCATAAATTATTAATATTTTAATATTTTAATAGTAGTATATTAAGTAATTTGAGATAATTCTTAATTATGTGAATAATTGATTAATTATGGGGATTAAGTAAGAATTTTGGATAAATACAAGCGGACAACCTCCACGTGGGAGTATGAAATTTTGGCAGCAAAGTTAGTGATTCTTACTTATCTTATTAGGTGGCAAAAGCTACACAAATAGTATTTACACTTCTTAGGCGTGAATATTTCATCAAGTGTTGGTGATGAGATGAAATCTATTCCAGCTTTGTTTTTATAGGTGTTCATTTCCATTTTTCCAATAACTTATCACATCAATGAACTTATGTATAAGGAATGAATCAAACGTTTAGCATCTCTTTAGTTAATAGCTAATTCCTTCATGTTGAGAATTTATGCCAACACCTTGAAGATGATTCTTTTGAATGTTATCCAAGTGTAATTCTTCAACTATAACCTTCTCGAGCTCTTATGAGCAATTAAGGTATGTTAAGGCTAATCCTTCTTTCTTTTGGCATGATCCAAGAAACGATACGTAAACGTAATGCTATTCCATAAGTGATTCTATTCTTAACAGTTAAGGATGACTATGTTATTCATTCCGGTAAGATGATATTCAAGCATGTCTAAGTGTGTCCCTAGTCCCTATTGAAGTATATGATAAAGATGTAATATTTATGATATAGTGATACATGTACATGCATCTTCATGCATTTAACATCGTGCTACGGTCGGTCGGGCATTTACCACCGGTTGGGCAGTTATATATCATTATTTACCACCGGTTGGGCAGTCATGCATATTCATTTACCACCGAGCTACGGCCGGTCGGGCAGTTACCACTGATCAGCTGGGCAGTCATGCATCATACGATATAGATAATAGTCACAAAGAGAAGCATTATATATATATGGGTTAATAAGTATGCATATACGGTGACACTTCAGAGATTCAAGTTGATTCTTATGTCTTTAATTAATATTGACTTATTGTTATGTTTCTATTCTGCCTTACATACTGAGTACATTATTTGTACTGACGTCATTTTGTTGGGGACGCTACATTCATGCCTACAGGTATAGACAATCAGTTTGACGAGCTCTTATAGTAGGCGAGGTTAGCATTCAACGAAGGATCGGTAAGACTCCACCTCATTCGGAGTGCAGCTGAGTCTATGAGTCATCGTGTCAGAGTTTTTCTACAGACTTATGGGTAAGCCGGTACTCTGTCCCATTTGATGTCAATAATCTTAGAGGCTTTGTATACACATGTTTATTATGTACAGTATTTCAGAGGCCTTGACGGCCCATATGTATTCATGTTTTAAGAAAGATAGTTTATTGATACAGTGTTGCCCACTTATAATTATACATTACGAGTTGTGGTCATGTTGGCCCATGATAGTTATAAAGAAAAAAAAAGGTTACAAAGTGGTTCGCTCGGGTCAGTGCGGCACAGGGTGCCAGCCACGCCTCCATAGGTTTGGGGCATGACGGGAGCCGCGCTCGGAGGAAAGGTTTTTGTACGAACCTCTTCAAATCCAGGCCTTTCAATTTCGGCGGTGCTCCTACGATTTGGTCTACCCTAGAATTGTAGGTTTCCACCTTTTTTCATTAGCTTTGATTTTCTTCTCTCCTAATTTTACCTGTTTTGTCAGTTCCTCGATCATCTTTATGATCTCGGGGTTAGTCCCTGATTCGTTTTCATTAAATCTCTCTGCGACCGGTTCATCCCTGCGGGTGACTTCCCAAGGTGGACCGGGTTCAACTCTTCTCAGTGCACGGCTTTCATTCTGTAACTGAACTGTCGACGCCTTTTGAGCCTGCAACATTTCGAAGATCACCGTAAATTGATCCCGTCTCCTCCAAAATTTTTGTATTTGAGTCGCCGATTGGGCTCTGCCACGGATATTATTCTCGGGGTCAGTAGGCACATTTATGTTGATAGCCACATGTGAATTAGCATCAATCGGTTCGGCGGTCAGAATTCTGATGGGATCAACCGACAGTATCTCATCATCGGGTGCTACGTTGTTATTTTCACCGTGGTGACCATACTCATTGTCATCATGTAGGGGTGCTGATTGAGAGTTTGACATTTTGTGGTTTAACCTAAAATTAGAGACACTTCAAAGAACAAGTGTAATGTAGTGTGTGTTATGGAGATTTGAATCAAATAAGCACTATTATTCTTAGCCCCACTATGGGCGCCAAACTATTTACCCTCAAAATCAGATAACAATTGAATTTGTAAGCGGTTTTAAGGATACGTGGATTGACTTGACACAAAATGATAAATTAAGTTGCAATTGAAATAAATTATGATAGAGTAAATGCAAACCACATGAATTAAATAGTCTCAACCTTGGAAGGTTAATCACCCTCGAGCCGAATGCACTTAGATTGGCGTCAAGATACAGAAGAACAAAAGCTTAAAGAGAAATAATAATAATGTATTGCTTTGGAATACGTGTTACAATGTGTTCAATGAATTATCAGATTCCCCTTTATATAGTATAAGAGTCCTACTTTAGGTACAATTCTATAAAAGGTAAAAATCCCTTGATTTGCTGATTGCTGGTTCCTTACTGATACACTCCGAGATTTCCGTTGTAATATATGACTGATCACGGAAATTTTGGTCTTCTATTGTTTATTCTAACAATGTTCTACGAGTTCATTGGGGGATAGGGTCGACTCTGAGGTCACGGACTCAATGTTCTTGAAGGCTGGCGTTCTAACCCCGGGTTCTAGCCCGGTGTAACTTGGAGTTGATCTTCATTCATGTATTGCCATGTTTCGAGCATTACCTTCCATGTCGTAGGAGAACTCGATCTTGATTGTATATGCTTAGCAAGGTAAAGTACCATTAACCAACTACAAATTAGCAAAATACTCTTGAAATGTACTAGAAGAAAATTAATTACCTGATTTGACACTTGTAAATTGGCTTCATATGATGAAAATATTAAGTAGATATGCTAGATTGGAGAAAAAGAATTTTCCACTTGTCAATGGCTTTTTTTGGGTAAACAGACGAAATTATATAAATTTAAAACGATAACATTACAAGGAGCTCGTTGCAATACATTACAAAATGAGTAATCAAAAAGGTGATCAGTGGAGTGATCACTTTGAAAAAAGTGGGCTGATAGATGATCATGCTCTTGCTCTGCAAAATATGTGCCAAGTTCACGTGCATGCAACCTGTAGGACAAGTTGTCTGGGCCAGATATCTTCACAAGTCATGGGTAGGCCAAAAGTTGTGGTAGCAAAAAGGTTGATGGCTGGGTGAAGACTGTTGTTTGGTCATGCACGTTTGAAGTGGCGCCATTCTGAGCAAAGGTATGTGCAACATAATTTTGCTCCCTGTATGTGTGGATAATAGGAGGATTACCCAGCTGCTGAAGTAAGTACCTGCATTCCTTTAACATGGATGAGTAGTGTAAATTGTGTTTCTTAAGAATCGAGATTACCTCTGTAGAATCCACATTCACTTATAACGGTATGAGTTGATGACGCCGGGCTAATTGCAAACCCTGTCATAATGCATGTATATCCATATAGGTGGAGCTACCTGTAGGTCTTGCACCCATGAAGCCTAGTAAACAGTGTCCCATGGAATTTTGTAATACTCATCCTATGCCATTTTTAGTTGGATTGCCTTTGGCGGCTCCGTCAGTGTTTAATTTAATTATACCTATAGGTGGGGGTTGTCATTTGACATACATGTGCGTGGGTGCTGGTGATTTTGAATTTTGTTGGATAGGGTAGTGATATTCTACTGCTTGTGATAACATATTCTGTGTTGAGGGAGGGGGTGGTGAGTGTCGATTAAAGAGGTAGTCGGAGCTTCCAAATATGCCATACTATGTGTGGAATCAGTATACGTGGGGGCAAGTGGAATGGTAGGCTAGGAGAGGTAGTGATTAATTGGTGTATGATTTGGATGGGTGGTGAAAGTAGGAGATCATAAGCATGTAAGGTATGCGCAAGCCCCAATTGAGATCATATAGTGGATGTCTTAGGGCAAATGAAGAGAAGATGAGTAATTGTTTCTGCACTTTGAAAACAAAGGTTGCATGTATTGGATTGCGTGACATGGATATGGTGAAGGTAATTAGTTGTGGCTAATCTTTGGTGTGAGATTAGGCAAAGAAAATATAGTATTTTTGGTGGTAGGTGGAGTTTCCAAAGCCAATTGTGTGGGTAGGTTGTTATGTAGTTTTCTAGTATGAGATATAAAGATTTAACAGAGAATTGGCCACTGGTAGTCAGCCCCCAAATGAGTTGGTGAAAAGAGCGGGGGTTAATTAGGGTTGGTATATGGATTTGGTTGAACAATTAAAGGGTGGGTTTTGGGATGACAAATGTAAGTAAAGTTGTATCAATTAGATTGTTGAGGATGTGGTGGCTGACTGTGGCAGTTATTTCATGAGAGGGTAGTGGTCTCTCTATAGTGTTACGAAGGATAATATTAGGTCAAAGCCATGGCTCGTTCCAGAAATGTATGTGTGTTCCTTTGGCAATATGCCATACTATGCTGCGTTGGCAAAATTTCCAACCTAGTTGTATGGCTTTCAAGATAAAGGAGGTGTTATGGCTTTGGGTGATGTTTGTGTATTTAGTCAGTAATAGGGATGCCCACAGGGTGATGGGACATTTAAATAGACGCCAAAATAAATTTCCTAGAAGTGCATTATTTTTAGTAGTTAAGTTTTGAATACCCAGACCACCTTGATGCTTAGGTTTTTGGACTACAGACCATGTAATCAAGTGTAGTTTCTTTTTGTGCTGAGTAGTGCCCTAAAGAAAATTTCTTTGATAGCGGTTCATTTTGGAGATAACTTGGGAAGGTATTTTGATAAGTTGCATAACATGATTTGGGAGGGTGTTTAAGGTTGATTTTATAAGTGTAGCACGTCCTGCCATCGAAAGTATATTGATTTTCTATCCTGACAATTTGGCTTTAAAGTTATCTAAGATGTATTGAAAATATTGGGATGTTGGTTTATGAACAAACAAGGGAAAGCCAAGATATTTATCAAAAAGGACACCCTCCCTCATATTAAAGGATCTTAGGACAGAGGATTTGTCCATTGGTGTGACATTGCGGGAGAAGTAAATTTTTGATTTAGTGAAGTTAATACTTTGATCGGATTTTTGAGTAAATTGGGTAAGGGTATTTATAGTATGGACACTAGATTTGGTTATTTTGGAGTTAAGTATAATATCATCTGCAAAAAGGAGATGAGATATTTGGGGTCCGTTGGTTGAGAGTTTGATGGCTTTCAATTGTCGATAATCAACTAGTTGGTGAATTTGCTGTGAGAGTCTTTCCATGCATAGTATAAAAAAGGTAAGGTGATAGAGGATCGCCTTGTCTAATTCCCTTCGAGGGGGAGAAGAATGGGGAAGGGTGACCATTGATCAGAATTGAGATAGAGGAGGTGGTGATACAAGACATTATTAAGGAGATGATTTTGTTAGGGAAATTTAAAAAGTGTAATGTTTCTTTAATGAAGCCCATTCCATTTTATCAAAGGCTTTTTCGATGTCAAGTTTAATTAAAAAATTTGTTACTTGACATTTCTTATTGCGTAAGTAGTTTAGAATTTCTTGAATGATTATGGCATTATCCGAGGCTCTACACCCTTTTAAGAAGTCATATTGCTCAGGGCTAATTATTTTTGTTATGAAAGGTTTAATATGATGTACAATAATTTTTGTGATTATTTTGTAAATAGTGCAAAGACCGATGGGGTGATATTGAGTGATGAGTGAATGGTGTGAGGTTAGGAATGAGGCATACGTAGGTTTTGTTAATTTGATTTGGTATTTGGCAAGTACTAAAAATCACATTACAAAAAGATATTACTGATTGAGAAACTTGAGGCCAGTATGTTTGATAGAAAAAAGGGGTGTAGGTCGTCTGGCCCTGGTGATTTAAGGGGTTGGAAAGAACGTATGGCATGATGTATTTCCTGAGGGGTTAATGGGCGTGTCAAGGTGGTATGATATAGGGAAGTTAGTGTATGAAAATCAGGGTTGGCCTGCTTAATGTTAGAGTGTGCATGGGATGTGGTGAATAAGGTGTGATAATAATTACGGATCAAATTATTGAATAGGGGTTGTTCCGTAATCCAATTTCCTCCTAGATCTTTAAGAGCTGTGATCCTATTCCTCCTTCGTCGTTGAGAGTAGTGATGTGGAAAAATTTTGTATTGGCGTCACCTTGTTGAAGCCAATTGATTCTTGACTTTAATCGCCAAAAATTCTCTTCCAATCTAAGCAATTGATTAAATTCTTCTATGAGGTATTTTTTTATGATTTGAAGGAAATGACTAGTGAGGTAACTAGGGGATGATTGAAGAGCACTGGGTCGAGCTAATAAGTTTTTCTGCCTTTTAAAAATATTGCCAAAAGTATGTTGATTCAAGTTTTGGACATCTTCAGTGAAATCGTTAGTTGCTTACAACAAATGTTTATGAGGAGTCCAGTGATTGGTAATAAGAGAAGGGAAGGACGGGTGGGATGACCAAATGGTCTCAAAACGAAACTTTTTTTTACGAGGAAAACTATGTTTCAATTGAGTAACGGACAGTGGTCCGAATGGGTTCATTGGAGGTGTTGTACATTGGATTTTGGAAAGAGGTTGAGCCATTCATAATTACAAACAAATCTATCTAATCGTTCTAAAATTCTATTAGCGAGGCAACGTCTGTTTGTCCATATATATCTACTTTCTCTAAAGCCTAAGTCTAATAAATTGCAATAATTAAGACATTGGATGAATTGGTTACATCGTGAGTTATTAATAGGGTTACCCCCATATTTTTCATTTGCACAAGTTATTTCATTAAAATCGCCCCCGATTAGCCAAGGCATATGGATATCATCATGGTTTGATAAGAAGAAGAACTGCTCAATTGATGTACTTAGTTGCTCACCTTTTAATATTTGAGCAAAATTTAGCAAATTAGTAAAAATGTGTAAAGCCTTACAGATATATGGACTGAGAAAATGGTTAACTAATATCTTTTGGACTTCAATGGCTACCAATGGAGACACACTAAAGAAGCCATGTATGCTGAATTTCCTCATAAATACTGACATTTGAAGAATGACATGGGATATGAGAATTCAGAAAAAAATGTGGAAGTCCTATCATTTTGGCAACGACAATTATTTTTAATTGCGTTGAATTAAACAATAAATAATGATTATTCAGATATAAATGACTGATATTCTTTGGAGTTTAGTGGTTACCAATAACGCAATAGTGTGATGAAAGTTTTTATTTTTATAGTATTGGTTCACCAACTTAGGAAATTAATGACTCATCAACATTTTACGTTGATACACGTATGAAACTGAAAAGGTTTAAGTTTGAAAAATAAAAAGGTTTTAGATATGGCATCATGATAAGTTCTTAAAAGATTCCCCTACAAACTTGTACTTATTTAATAGAAGGCACATTTACTTTATGATACAATAATATTGTAGGAATAGAATTTAGCTTAAGGCTGAAATGATCATTCAGCTTTTGAAGGTTATTTGGTAATTCAATTCATACTAAAGAGTTTCACACTAATTATATAATATAATATAATATAATAATATGAGTAGATCCTGAAGTACGAAAAAAGCACATGATAAATGACAATTTTTTTAATACAAATTATAAGTAACTGCATCCATACTCCTATATTAAATTCTATGTCGCACTACTTTGATTCTGATGGTCAAGTAGACCAAACTTTAGAGTGACAATTGATCAAAATAGTTTAAACTAAGCAACTATTAGAATATGCTACAAAACTACTTATTGCATTTATTTCTATAAATATTTTGTGGGTGAGATGCATGATTTTGATTTTTGACACTAAAATGAAGATCGAGTGGTTAAATTCAGATTGAGGAGTACTATCTCTCCTCAATTTCGGGCCAAAAAGGTAAACCTTTCCAAATCAAAGTTTTTCTTCTCCAAAAATGTGCTCTCAAACATCCAACATATTATCTCAAGTGCCCTCCACATGAGCCCCCCAACAAAATTTGATAATTACCTAGGTCTCCCTATCATTAATCACCACCCTAAACACAATGACTACCAATACATTATTGATCGAATGACTAACCGTCTATAAGGATGGGAGACAAAACTTCTATCTCTTGCATAGCGTACTACCCTCGTAACAACAGTATTAGCAACCATCCCTAATTATGCCATGTAAATAAATTTAATACCCCGAAATTATAAAGAAAAACTTTTAACGTATACAACGCAATTTATTATGGGTTCCACTACAAAAGAAAAATAATCCATCTTGTGAACTGAAAACAATCGCTCCCCAAAGATATGGGTGGATTGAGAATCCCAAAATCTAATGGCAAAAATAGCTCTCCTTTCTAGTCTAACTTGGCGCTTTGCTACAATGCTAACCAACTTTGGTAGAGTTTTAAAAGAAAAATACCAATTATGTTGCCCTCAAAATGAATTTACAATGAAACCGTCCGACTCCAATATTTGAAAAATCATTGTCGATAATATTCCAGTATTTCAAATGGGCATCGCTTGGAATATTAGCAACATCTCCAGTATCAATTTATGGGATGTCAGTTAGATTGGGTCAGAACACTCACTTAGGACACTTATAAATTATCCCCTTAAGGAACCAAATATGAATAAAACTGTAAAACATCCTTATCAATAATAAGTGGGATCTCTCACAACTTTCTTTTGACATACCTACCAATATTATCCATCAAATAAATAATACCTTCATTAGAGAATCAAAACCTAAAGTTGATTCCTATTTTTGGAAAAACATACACACAAGTTTTTTCTCTACAAAATCCGCTTACCACTTGTATTTGAAAAACTCAAATAACATTCCTCTCACAAATTCTTTCTCCCATCAATGGGTATGAAAATTCTTGCCTTAAATAATGGTCTAAGGCTGGCACTCACTAAGAGCTTAGTTTCACTAATTATGAAAATTTTCTTACATGTAATGATTCAACTATTATCATCTAATAATTTAGCCATCTCACACATATTAATGGATTGCAGGAAACTAATGGAGAAGCTGGGTAATCCACAGGTATGTCAAATTTGTAAGGAAGCAAATGTTGCAGTAGATAAGCTGGCCTGCTATGGGAAAGACAGACATCCAGCCATGGAAAACATTGTTTTGATTATTGTACACCCACCACGTTTTATCCTTAATGAACTAACTGAAGACCTCTATGGAACTGGGACTACATGTTCAGTTGTATGATGACTCGATAGGTCATTTTGAGATATAGCCTCTATTTTCGTGTTTCGAGACCTCATTAGCTCCGTTTAGCATGTCTTGATTTGCATGTGCAACCCGTGTCTTATTGAAGAAAATCTTTACGTGAAATATTGAAGAAATGTGAAAATTTGCTCTAATAATGACTAGAGTTGACTACAATCAATAATTTGTGTAAATAAACCCGGATCAGTATTTTGACGGTCCCGGCGTGTCCGTATCGTGATTTTGAACTTGGTCGTATGTTCGCAATTCAATTCGACGTCAAGTACCCAAAGTGCATGACCATAACCACAGAGAAGCAAACAACACAACATATCACAACCAGAAAAAGGCCATAACGAAGGCACAATCAACCATTCCACACCATAATCACCATCTCGCTCGGATTCCGCTACAAGATCCAAACAGAACCGCACCACGTGTGCATATAACCAACAAATCACAACCCCTCGTAGTATAGAAGAGTAACACATAGAACATATCAGAACACGGACAAGCTCAACTCTATCTAAATGGCACACCCCTCAGCTCTAACAGTTATGAGTCCACTAATCTGACCTGGTGTGGAATACGCATCCTCCTCGGGCGTACCAATGGACCCCCAAATCAACTCCTGTCATCCCCAAATGGATAAATAGCCCTCCAAAAGTCCACAATGACATAACCATAACACGTACCACCCTCTAGCTAACCTTGTCCACAGCTTCACAGTCCGTAACCTTGAAATAATCTGGTTCTGAGAACTCCCAGTCTCCAAATCCATAGAACACCTGAATCACCATAGTTGACCCTAACTCCATCACTCAATTGAGTCCACAGCTTCACAGTCTGTAACCTATCGCTAGTAGGAATTATTCATCTCAAACCGTCGTAGAAACCATCGAGAACTCTCCGCTACCCATTTGAACATAACCAAACCATCGGAACTGAATCTCTCTAACTCAACCAAGCCATGCAGGTCGCCAAACCCAAGAGTATTACCACCAAAACACTTGTTGAGCCTCACCATATTATAGGTACCTAAAGAACCGATCATATATGTTAATGTGCTGATCCAAACTACTACTGAGTTGTCCTATTTCTTCGAGTTCCTTCCAAATTCCCTCAAGTTAACACTTCCCCTCTCCAGAACACGACGATCCTTACTCGAAGCTCACCACAGAAGATCCCAGCATAAAACCACATCGCTCTAAGGCCCATAATCCGATGTATTCCCTCTTGTCACCCCAAAGTACCACAAGCAAGACACCCACTCTAAAGAGACCTTATGTGAACCTAAAATATTTTCCTTTACCTTTCTTATATTGGAATGTAGAATCCATAGTGATACAGAAATAGTGCGAGTCCCGAAAGCATTCGACGTAAATCTCGGATTCTAGCCATATATAAATCCGAATAAATTCCCAATTTCTATATATAGATCTTGTATCTATTAGAACCTTATCGAGAGACATCTACTCTGCTAAAGTCTCAAGGCACCACCCAAATGAGCCGAAAGACCCGTGGGCCACTTAGCACGAGAACACCCACAGAAGCAACCCCGCCTTAACGTAACCGAGCAATTCCTACTCCTTGCACATTACATCTTTCACGAATAACAACTCAATCATTCCATGACTCCATATACCCACAAAGTGTAACATAACACATATCCAGAACTTCTTTTACTCCAGTAATCCTCGATCTCAACCTATGCAAGTCATATCTGATTCACAAGCATGCATTAAACCGAAACCAGTACAATACATAACCATGCAATCAAATCGTGGATAGTAGACCCCTCCACTTGGCACAAAGAAGTAGGACAAAACACTCGATAACTCACAATATCCATACTCTATTACTGCCATAATCCCGCACCAAAATTAAGCTCAATCCTTCATAAGTTTATGTAACACAAACCATATAATACTTCAAATCATCTACAAATCTCGCATTCATCCTCGCGACGGTCGGGTCAACTTTCTCAACCAATCCGAACTCAAATCGCAACACCTATAACCCACTGGTAGAAAATAAACCCTACTCACAACATCACAAGGATCACACATCCGTATATTACCCTGCGAGTTATAACCCACATGCTTAGCCTCAAACTGACATCTCTCTATACCCTTTCACATCCATAACTACTACGCAATCACTTAATCTTCCTGAGTCTGAACTCATAAATAAGACATGAGAATCTAATTCGTTCCATAATTAAACAACATGAAAGATCCTTCAACACACTCACAACTCGAGACTATACGTCATATCAAGATAGAAATCAAGCACCGAATAGTCCTTTTTACATCTCAAGCAAAATCTTCTCGTCACACTCAAATCATTGGAACACAACCCGGAGTCACATCATACTGATTATTTAGTCATCCAACCACTCATCGGGCCACTCATAGTGACACCGCTGGACATAGAAGTCCAAAATCACATGCTTACACAATTGTAACTATCGAGCCTAAGTTGCTGCCCAAACCTAGCCTCAAGTATTTTAGACTGGCCCATCACCAAAACAAATAAAACACATCTCGCACATCATCCATGGAATTTCACAAGGCGTCGATATACAGTTGATACTGAGCGCTCACATGCGCATACGAGTGAGTGGAAGGAATTCAAAGAGATATGCTTCAAGTTGAATCAATATTGCACGATAAGGAAACAAAGATGGGAAGTTTATCCTAAATGCCATGTAGCCTCTAGTATATAGGTATGGACGTCATCATACAGATCCGCAAGACTCTACTAGACACTTTCTCATGACTCGTAGAATTTATGAACCTAGAGCTCTAATACCAATTTGTCACGACCCAAAATCCAACTAGTCATGATGGTACCTAACACACCCTGCTAGGTAAGTCAGTTAACAATAAACTAGTTAAAATGAGATTCATTAAGAGAATAAATGATAAAACAACTGAACTTTTATACAAAAAATTCTCAAGGACTGGTAGTACAAATCATGGGCTTCTAAGATTTAGAGTTTACAAAGCTGGTATGAAATAAATACATCATCTATTTGAAATATACATGAATAGATTAAAAATTCTAAAGCTACCAAGAACAAGAGGAAGCTATGAACGGAATGCAGGTACATCTTCAAATTCAACTCCAGCCATACACAGAAACATCATTATCTAACATCTGCACGCAAGGTGCATAAGTGTAGTATGAGTACAACCGAACCCATGTACTCAATAAGTAACAAACATAACCTTAGGTTGAAAGCAGTGATGAGCTTGGACAAAGGTCAGAGTCCAACACCAATAGCCAAGAGAAATTTGTAACAATATAAGAAAAAAATAGTACAAGCAATGACTCAAAAATATCTTTCACCGAAAACACCAAAGTATGAGTAAGTCAGAAAAACTGTGATTTTTCCCAAAACCTTTCAATAATAAATAAGATGTTTCATTATCAGATAGCATGAGGAAATTACTTCTCTATGCATACATGGCAATGCGTACATGAAATAATGAATGTCACCAAAACCAGGTAGCATGAGGAAATGCATCTATATGCATGTATGTCAAGTATTCATGTCAAATGCAATGCATCATAGTGATGAATTCATGTACACACACTCTCAGAGTACTCAATATCACTTCCTCACACTTCACACTCATCGCGCTCAATCACTCAACACACTCAGTCACTCAAAAGTGTATAAGGTATATCCATCCCAAACGCTAATAAATCTTGTTGCGGCGCGCAGCCCCATCCCATCGTGAATCAATAGAAGTCGCGCTCATTATGGGTGTGCAGACTCCGAATGGGCAGTTCCAGGCCAAGCTCTATAATAATCCAATCATGGCATGAATTAATAAAGCTTGCTTCGGCGTGCAACCCGATCCTATAAATATCACTCACAAACAGGCCCTTGGCCTCACTCACTCATCAATCTCTCCAGTCTCTCTGACTCAAAATGTCATGAAAATGAGCTCAAAATGATGATATGATGTGTCAATAAATAACAACAGAGACTGAGATATGATATACAAATGAATGAGTATGACTGAGTATGTAACTCCAATTTAAAAAAATAACTCTACATCAGATATGACCTCAGTGGGTCCCAACAGAATAAGCATATAGCCTAAATATGGTTTATAACATGGATCACAACTCAATTACTCTAACACATAGAAATCTCATAGATAAAAACAATATTAGGTAACTACACAATACCACAGAAAATACGGAGTTATCATTCACACGATGCACGCCCACACGCCCGTTACCTAGCATGTGCGTCACCTCATCGCCAGACACATAACACTTATATTCAGGGTTTCATACCCTCAACACTAAATTTAGAAGTGTTACTTACCTCGAACAAGCCAAATCCAATATCGAGCAAGCCAAATGATACTCAAAATCCCAAAGTCAACCAAAAAGTCAAACCCGCACCCACACTTCGGAACCCGAAAAAACTCATAAAATCTGACAACTCAATCAATTACGAGTCCAATCATACTAGTTTCACTCAAATCCGACTCTGAATCAATGTTCAAGACTCGAAAATTCACTTTATGAAGTTTTAGACAAAACCCTCAATTTCTCTTTTGAAATCATCAACCAAATTCCAAAAACGAGGATTGATTCATGAAATATAATCAAAATCGAGTAGAGAACATTTACCCAAATCCATATGGTGTAAATCCTTTAAAAAATCACACAAATTCGAGTTCCCTAGCTCCAAAAATGTTGAAATGAGCTTATAAAAAAACTTCCCAATAAAAACACTAATGTGGTCGCTAAAAGTCCAATACTCGTCGTTCAGAGTACCAAATCTGGTGGCTAAGAATGCGCATCGGAACTTGCTTGCACAAGCAATTTTTTGATTATTGCTCCTATGAGTTACAAATAATAATACGAACCTTATCGTTCAGTCGAAACTAAATTTGGAGCTCATTTGCTCAATGTGATACCAACTTTACTCGTTAAATAATTACCTTATGCTTTGCAGGAAAAAACCCAATCGTGACTTAATAAAATTATACCAATCATTCCTATAATTCATTATCAAATTCCCGGAAGTCCCGAAATCAAATTCCGATCTCTAGAACTAAAAATGGACCTTTGGATCATTGAATGCTTATGCTCAAAACAATGCCAAAACACCAAACACGTTAAAAATCCATCTGAAACTCACCCGAGCCCCACGAGATCCCATCCAAATATACCAACAAGTCCTAAAAACAAGATACGAACTTGATCGAGCAATCAAAACAAAAAAAATAACATCAAAATTACGAATCACAATGAATTCAAGCTTCATAAAATCAAAACTTTTAATTTTTCAAAAACTAACGGAAAACGTGCCTACGCACCTCGGAATAACTTCAAATTTTGCACTAAAGTAATAAAAATATTGTTACAAAGCTGCTCGAACTCTCCAAAATCCAAATCGGGACCCGGTATCAACAAAAATCCAATTATGGCCAAATTTTGGAATTCAAAGCTTTTCAAAGTTAACAAATTTTTGGAAAATTACGACAAATCACTTTGGGATCTCCAATTTAAAATGTGGGCATACGCCCGAGTCCAAAACACTATATGAAGCTAACGGAAGCATCAAAAATCCATTCCAAGGTCAAATATTCAAAAGTCAAGCTTGGTCGACTCTTCCAATTTAAAGCTTCCTAGTAGAGAATCATTCTTCCAAATAAATTCAGAATCACCTAAAAACCCAAAATCGACGCTTCACAAAGGTCATAACACGTCATACGAAGCTACTCGGGACTTCAAATAGATGAACAGAGTGCAAATGCTCAAAGCGATCGTTCATGTCGTTACACATTCGTAGATTTAGATGTTATTTTGGTGACTTGTGATCACACCCAACTATGCCTTATAAAAAGGACTAAGCGGTCGTTGAAAATATAATTCGATTTATAAGTCAGGAGTCGAATCCCATAAGGAATTAACTTACTAATCACAGCTTTTAGTTCAGTAAGAATCCAAATAATCAACTTCCAACAAGATTGAATAATGACTTGAGTGTTTATTAACTAATAATAAGGTAATTAAAAACTATAATTTTATTGCTAACAAAGCAACTATTGTAGATAAGATTAGGAAGACCTAGAGTTATGATTTTCCCCCTTATCGGAATCCTCCCTACTACGTCTGCTACAAATTTGCCTAGATAGTCTCTACCGATCTGGAGCACTTTAGGTGTCGTAATTCTCTTCTGAGTAAATAAAACAATTTACTAAACGTATTCTTCCAAATTACGCTAGCTAGCACTAATTTACCGCTCACTACAATCGCACAAAGGTTTCATTATTCCTAAACCCACCTTTAAACTCTCCATATTGATCCCTCATATACGTTAGGAGTGATGTTGCTCAACAACTACCTAAGCGTGTACCCTTTTCCAAGTAATACACACTAAATATGCATAGCCGACTGAGGGCCCTTCAATCAACCACAATAATCCCGTAGTTGAACAAGTAGAGAAAATTCAGTGGAAAATTTATATCAAACACAACAAAGATTCATCCTCTAAGAGGTTCCATAAAACCATAGAACAAAGAGTTTAGCTACTCATAATTGTTTTCATAATCACAACATAATAATTCATTATCAATGATAAAAAAGGGAGAAAGAAAGATAAAAAATCATTTCCGAATCTTCCATCTCGCTCCTTGTCTGTTCTTGCCTTCAAAGTTCTTCTAAAAACCAAGATACCCTCTTTTTGGGCGAGCTGGGCTTCATATAGGTCAAGGATGATTTCCTCTGGAATTACAATTTTAGCCCTAGAATATTTTTTCTCGGAAGGACGTGCGCGGCCGCACACCTGGACAGGTGACCGCGCATCTGGCCGCGCACGTTGTCCAATTTCTGCCTGGCTTGTGCGGTCCAGTGCGCGGCCGTGCACCTGGGCAATTTCCTCTACTCTTTTTCGTTCTTCTTTTTAACTGCGCTAACCTCCTTCGATCCTCAAACAGAGTACCAATTTATTCCATAAGCCTTTACTTGTCCTTCAATACTCCATATTAGCTCCAAAATGCTTCTTAACTTCATCATAGCCTAGAAATGCTCCTGCAAGGCATAAAATTATCAATCAGAGGAATTTATTATCATTTAACGCTCAAATCAATAAAGTGCATCCAATTTAGAGTGCAAATAGTGGCCAAACTACATAATTATATTTTACTATCAATACCCCACACTTAAATTATTGCTTGACCCCGAGCAATCAAACCACACTCGACATAGGCACAACTTAACTAAGCGACTTTCCTAACTCATCACACCAAGAATATTTCACATAGATTAAGCACAGTAGTGTAACATCTTCACCTCAAGAGTTGACTCACAAGCACCACGCATTATTCCCAACGTACTCACTTACTCTAACATAGAGGTCAAGAATTACCTTTCTTTCATGAATCAAGTTCTTGCTCACGATAAAAGAGACTCGTTCAATTAATAAAATTCACGAGCAATGAGGAACTTCGAAATAGACATAATTCACTCATTCTCAGAAACGATATTCATGTGCCACAAAAGATGCTTCATAGGCTTGCCCGTGGTGTACTACTCTACTAATTGAGTTCATTCAGTCAAGGATCAAGTAGGAGTTTTAACTAGTTGTAATGTAGGTTGCGGGACAGGTAGAATACATTTGTATAAAAGAGTGAGTAAACCTCCCTAAGCACTTTAATACATACACTTTAGCAGTCAGAACCCCACACTATGTCAAATCATACTCCACCTTCAAATCAATATACATTAACTCCCAATTACTTAAGCGCACTTACATCAAGAGTCATCACTTATTAAGGAATTTTTTTTTCTTTCTTTGTTAATTCAAATGACTCTAACTTTTTTCAAAACAGTACACATTTCTCCTTATTTCATTAGTTCCACTCAAAAGCCAAACCAACCACTCCACACTTTAACTTTTACAAAGTTCATAACTATTCAAGTGATCATGCGAGGTTAAAGGGTTCAAATAGGTGGCTAATTCAAACAAAGGGGTAAGGATTGTAATGTGGTTGCCAAAGAAACAAGATTGCGGCTCAAAGGGATTAACTACGATACATAACAATTAGGTGGGTAAAATATACATATCTGGCTCAACAAAAAAATGCCTATATCACTTCTAAGTTCTAGGCATCACATGCAATACACAAAATACAACAAACCTCACACACACATGGCACATGATTCACTCAAGATTGGATCATCAAAACACTCTAGTCAAAGTACTTAAGCCAAGTTAAGAACATACAATTTTAAGGCACTTCTACAAGAGTCAACAACTGAGCCTAAGCGTCACAATAAGAACCTGCTATCTTCAAGGCATAACGAAGTTAAGAGACCCTTTTTCCATTTCAGCTCATAGCCCACAAGTTCCTACTTATAAAAAAAATTAAAACTAACTACACCCAGTTCAAACGAAATCCTTGGAAAAGAGTCGTGACCCAGAGAAAAACCAAGGGGAAATTGATACACTACTAACAAAAGAAAATCTTTTAATCTTTTTTTTTTATCGACTTTAATCCCTCATGAAACCCGTCGAATGATAACCATCGTCGGAAAAAATTGAAACGTTTTTTTAATATATATTCAACTAACCAACGAAACTAACACTAATCTACAATAGCTATATACATACAACATACATACAAAATATCCTCCACCCCACACTTTAAATGGTTGCCTGTCCCTATACCACACAAAGAAAATATGCAAGGTAAAGGAAACTTCCCTGGTAGCATCAGTCCTGGTCAGAGACAGTGTCGGGGTCGAGGTCGAAAGCGCTGCCAAGTGCACGCAACCATTCCATGACCTTCCTCTCAGATTTTGTATTTTGGGTAGCAAGTGCATTCACTCGAGCCCCCAAGTCCGTGACAGAAGTACGTAAACCTGCCATTTAGTGCTCTAAGGTCGTCATTCTCGTATCCCATCTNGGGGGGGGGGGGGGGGGGGGTGATGCAACCACACCTTCATCCTGCCCTTCAGCTCCCTCATCTGGAGCATCAGACTCGTCGCTATTTGCTTCGACAGGTACCATAGGATCCTTCCCAACTGTCACTTTATCAGCCTAGAAATTCTGTCCTTTTTTAACTTTTCTATCCAAGTTCCTATTCTCCGATACACGTGCTGACCGCATAATCTAGTGATTAAGGAAGGAAAGAAGAACCCATACCTCTGCACTGGACAACGAATGAATATTTCATCGTGAATAATCTTAGCCACATCAAAATCGTAGCCATTGATAAAGCACCATATCAGTGCAGCCTGAGGACCATTCACCTCAGTGGTGTTAGAAGAAGGCAACATGCGGCTATTGATGATATAGAGCCAATACTTCCCTTCAAAGGTGAGATAAGCCGAGTGAAACTTCCTCCCCTGCTTAATCCACACTACGTCTTTGTTTGGCACACATATTGTTCTAAAAAACAAATTCCACGAGGTTGGTTCTCTGCTATAGGTGTCATAATAGTCCTCTGCTCGACCAAATACTGGCAACCGGTAAGCCCTCCTAATGGCATCAAAGATGCATCCACACTCTTCTATTGTACCGTGCAGACATTATGTTCCGAGAAATTTGCGTAAAACTCCCGCACAACCATTAAATTTGCGTCATCAGGTTATTCAAAGAATATACCCAGCCCGCGCCGAACCAATTCCCAATACATATTGGGACAGTCATTCTGGAGGGACCCCATATAAATTCCCCGTTCCGGTATGGGTTTCTTGGGAGCCATCTGACCAAAACATTCCTGGGCTGAGCTGGATACGAACCTTGTACTGTCAAACTGAGGTGCATTGGTCGAGGCCCGCGACCGAGATGAGCCTGCGTGACCACTAGAAGAGGCACCTGTGGTTCTTTGTTTCTTGGAGGGCGTCATACTACCTGAAACAAATACCACTATCAGTAAAAGGAACGATGTGTGAACCAAGAGCGGTTACTCATACCTCACCAGCACACTTGGTCACAATTTTACATTCTTGAACTCACTGTGGTATTTATACACACACTTGATGTGCAAGCTCACTCAAACTCCCCAAACAGCCAATTATAACCCCAATTCCACCACAAATATACCAAAGTCTAATCCAACCCAACAAGGTAAAATTCAACTATCACCTCACATACAAACAAGTATACTAGCAATACAAAGAAAAGAAAAGAACAACAATGAATTCTACTACAATACAAAGAAAAAAAAAGAAAAAAACTAACTAAATTAATAGGGAAACAGAAACCATGGCACTTACTTGACGGAACTTGTGAAGATTTGGGTTGGGAAGTGATTGAGGAGGGGAGATGAGGTGGGTAGGGTTTTAATTTTTTTTTTTTTGAAATTGGGGGAAAGAGGAAGGGTTGAGCGTTTTCTTTCTTTTGTTGGGGGGGAGGGGTTCAAATTTAGGAGAGGAGAAGGG